>JAODAL010004475.1:0-156306 GCA_025379985.1 Phyllomedusa bahiana | reverse complement strand
TCAAACCCCCCCCTCGTGCGCCCCAGGCCACACCCGCGCCCGTAAAAACCCGGACCCGCCCCCGCTAAGGCTTGGACCCCCCCACGTCCGTTCTTTCCTCCTCAGGGGCGCCCGGCGCCCCCCAAATTGGACCCTAAACCCGGGCGGGCCCACAAGGGAGGCGTTGAAAAAAAACAAGGGGGCGCAGCAGGCCCCGACTGTACTGGGTCGAGCCTGCTCCCTCCCCGGAGGGGCCGGGGGGGAAAGTTTTCCTCCCCCCCGGATCCCCTCCAGACCGACCTGTTCGGGTGCCGTCAAAGGGGGCCCCTACAAAGGGCTCCAATGCGTCCCCCTCCCCCGGGGAAAAACATATCAGGGCCGGGCGCTCGGGGGCCTGGCCCTGCGAGCCCATCTTCCCCTCGGGTTTCCCCCCCGGTGGCATCCCTGAGCCGCCTGGGCTACGCCCCCTGCTGCTGCAGCCATTCACGGCCCCGAGACCCGGCCGCGGCCCGTTTTAAAACGTCCAGAAAAAACCTCAACCCCGACATATGGGCCAACAGCGCGAGCAGGACTGACCAGATTTCCTGCCTGGGCCTTCGCCCCTGGGTTTTTTGTGGGAAGGTTTTTTTTAGTCCTTCCCCCCAAAAACCCCCCCCCCCCCGCACCCCGGCGGGGGATGCGGGTCGTACGGGGGGGGGGGGGGATGGCCCCTTCCGGGCCCCTGCTCTCCGGCCCCCGCTATAAATTCTGTTTTTCACCTGTATTATGTCTAAAATGGCGCGTTTTGTCCGAGGGCCGGGAATATTTTTTATGTACAGTAGGGGGGCCCCCCAAGATCAAGGGTGGGCCCCCCCCCGATAACTCCCCTGTGGGCCCCCAAACCCCCCAGCCCCCACTATGTACGTAACCATAAGACACATGTTCTGGGGTGGGGCTGTATGTAGCCATAGAGACACATAGGGCTGCATAGGAGCTTATGTAACCATAAGACACATAGGTCTCATGGAGCTTATGTAACCATGGAGACACATCGGGTTTCATAGGGCTGTAAACCAAGAACACATAGGGTTTCATAGGGCGGGATGAAAACCCTAGAACATATAGGTCTGCATAGGGGCGTATTTTAGCCATGAGACACATAGGTCTGCATAGGAGCTGTATGTAACCATAAGGCACAAGGTTGCAAGGAGGTAGTAACCCTAAGACACATAGGTCTGCATAGGAGCTGTATGTAGCCATAGAGGCACATAGGTCTGCATAGGAGCTGTATGTAACCATAGAGACAAATAGGTCTGCATAGGAGCTGAATGTAACCATAGAGGCACATAGTTCTTGCATAGGAGCTGTATGTAACCAAAAGAGACACATAGGCTGCATAGGAGCTGTATGTAACCATAGAGACACATAGTCTGCATAGGAGCTGTATGTAACCATAGAGACACATAGGTCTGCAAAAGGAGCTTTAGTAACCCATACATGCCAACTCCCCCGTTTTGGCGGGGGGGTCCCGCTATTTGGGGCCCCTCCCGCCCCCCCGGGGGAGTTGGCATTCCTTCCCCCGCCTGCAGCGGCGGGGGTCCTTTAAATTACCGCGGCGCAAGAGTAGCGCGGGTGCGCACTCTTGCGCCGCGGGACCGCTCCTACAGGCGGGTGCAGCGGCCGCACCCGGGGCCGCTCACCCGCCCGCGGCCCCCACTGTGCGGGGAGGAGGCGGGAGGGATCGCTCCCTCCTCCCTCCTCTCCCTGTATGTACAGGCGCCGGGGGTGTGCGCCGTACATACAGTTCAGCGGGGCAGGGGGAAGTGACGCCGCTGCAGGGGAGTGACGCCGGCTGCTCTCACTTCCCCCGCGCCGCTGAGGAGGGAAACGGTCGGGAGCGGCCCCGCGCTGCAGGAGCCTGGTGAGGTGAGTGGATTTTATTATTTTAAATTTTTTTTAGCTTTAGGGGGCTCTACCGGGCTAACAGAGGGGCAACTCCCTGGCAACAAGGGGGAAATACCGGGCAACAAGGGGCACACCGGGCCCAACAAGGGGGGCACTACCCGGGCCAACAGGGGGGGCCACTACCTGGCAACAAGGGCACTACCTGGCAAAAAGGGGGCACTACCGGGGCAACAAGGGGCACTACCGGGCCAAAAAAGGGGGACATCCCCTTGGCAAAAGAGGGGGGCACTCCCTTTGGCAACAGAGGGGACATCCTACCCTGGCAACAAAGGGGCCTCCCCTTCAACAAAGGGGGCCTACCTGGCTAACAAAAAGGGGGCACTCCCCGGGCAACAGGGGGGGCACTACCGGCAACAAGGGGGAAAAACCCCCGGGCAACAGTGGGGCACTACCTTGCAACAGAGGGGGCCCACTACCGGGCAACAGAGGGGGCCCACTACCGGAAAACAGATGGGGCACTACCGGGAAAACAGTTTGGGGGCACCCCCGGGGAAAACGGGGGATGGGGGCACTACCGGGCCCTAACAATGGGGGCACTATTTGGCTAACGATGGGGGCCACTCCCTTGGCTAACGGGGGAATTGGAAAAAATCCTACCGGCCCAACAGGGGGGGAAAATTACCTGGCAAACAAAGGGGGGCACTCCCTGGCAAAAGAGGGGGGCCACTACCGGGGAAAACCGATGGGGGCCCCTACCTGGCTAAAAAGGGGGGCACCCCCTTTGGCAAAAGAAGGGGGCCCCAAACCTGGCAAAAAATTTGGGGCCACCCTCCCCTGGCAACAAGGGGGGGCACCAAACCGGGGGGCCCTAAAAAAAGGGGGGGCCCAACTACCGGGTTTACAAATTTTGGCTCTACCTGCTACGGGGGAGGGGCTCTATTTGGGAAAAAGGGGGGGCCCAACTACCGGCCTGAAAGGGGGCACTACCGGGTTAGGGGGGGGCTACAAACCGGGCAATAAGGGAAAATCTCCCGGTTTTTCCTTCCAAACCCCTTTTGCATTGGGTGGAGTGGTGGGGGGGTTTTTTTTAAAGGGGGCGTGGCTTTCCCCACAAAAGGGGCCCTGTCCATGAAAATTTTATGCCGCGGCGCCTAGCGCGCCCCCCACTAAATTCCCTGCTTTTTTTTTTTTCAAAGTTGGCAACAATGAAACCATAGGCCTGCATAGGAGCTGTATGTAGCCATAGAAACACATAGGTCTGCATAGGAGCTGTATGTAACCATAGAGACACATAGGTCTGCATAGGAGCTGTATGTAGCCATAGAGACACATAGGTCTGCATAGGAGCTGTATGTAACCATAGAGACACATAGGTCTGCATAGGAGCTGTATGTAGCCATAGAGACACATAGATCTGCATAGGAGCTGTATGTAGTTATAGAGACAAATAGGTCTGCATAGGAGCTGTAATAACCATAGAGACACATAGTCTGCATAGGAGCTGTCTGTAACCATAGAGACACATAGGTCTGTATAGGAGCTGTATGTAGCCATAGAAACACATAGGTCTGCATAGGAGCTGTATGTGGTCATAGAGACACATATGTCTGCATAGGAGTGTATGTAACCATAGAGACACATGGGTCTGCATAGGAGCTGTATGAAACCCATAGAGACTACTAGGTCTGCATAGGAAGCTGTTTTGTAAACCATAGAGAACATAGGTTTGCATAGGGCTGTATGTACCCATAGGACACATAGGTCTGCATAGGAGCTGTACGTAGCCATAGAGACACATAGATCTGCATAGGGGCTGTATGTAGTTATAGAGACACATCGGTCTGCATAGGAGCTGTATGTAGCCATAGAGGCACATAGGTCTGCATAGGAGCTGTATGTAACCATAGAGACACATAGGTCTGCATAGGAGCTGTATGTAACCATAGAGACACATAGGTCTGCATAGGAGCTGTATGTAACCATAGAGACACATAGGTCTGCATAGGAGCTGTATGTAACCATAGAGACACATAGGTCTGCATAGGAGCTGTATGTAACCATAGAGACACATAGGTCTGCATAGGAGCTGTATGTAACCATAGAGACACATAGGTCTGCATAGGAGCTGTATGTAACCATAGAGACACATAGGTCTGCATAGGAGCTGTCTGTAACCATAGAGACACATAGGTCTGCATAGGAGCTGTATGTAACCATAGAGACACATAGGTCTGCATAGGAGCTGTATGTAACCATAGAGACACATAGATTCATAAATCTAATTTGTTGCAACTAAATTAAATTTTTTTTGAAGATCCATTAAGAAAATAGAAAAAAATCAAACTGGTTGCAAAAGTCCGTGCACCCTTCTTCTCTGCCTCATGTAGCCGCACATTTTATGGCAGCGAATGATCAGCCTTCATTTTTTTTTCCTCTCATGTTGAACTTTCTCTGTAACGTGATTTCTTTTTCCCAGTCTCGAGCCCTTGCACTTACTCCAGGCTTTACAGCTCCGCTTAATAAGACGCGTTTCGTTTTTTTCTTACATTTGCTTTTTCTTGCACCAATGAAGACGAAGCAAAATGAAATAAATAAGTAAAAAAATTAAAAAAACTGCAGGTTGAGGGAGAAGCCGCGTCTGATGAATGCAGGTTATCCCCATTTTCTCTTTTGACAGCAAATGACAACGGGGGGAAGAGATCAAAGGCTTTAGGAAGTCGTACGAGGCGCGCGGCGCGTCTGCAATCACTGAACCTTTCTGATATTTAATTGAAAAAAGAACAAAGTATTTTCCATTTCATAAGTTGATGTGACCTTAACTGTCTTAAATGTGCCTGCAGCGCGCCGCTAGGAAACATCGCTAACAAGCTGGAGAGCTGCTCAGCCCCGCGCTCATCCCCAGCCCGCGTCCCCAGCCCTCCTCCAGCTCCACTTAGCAGACACGACTTAAAGTGGCAGCTGCCACCTCTCTGCACGGTCTCCCCTCTGCCGATGAGTCGGAGGTGCTGATGGTTCCTCAGGTTAGGTAAGAGCAGGAGCAGCTCCCACCGAATGTGCTGGAGGCTTCTAGACGTGAAGGCCGCTATCTCAAGAGGCTTTGGAACACAATGAAGGGGCACTCTCACCACAATGATTGGCTTTAAACATGGAGGCAAAGGAAAGATTATTACCAAATACATTGCTGTTCTGATTTTCCTACCTTTCAGAGTTAGAGAAGGTCTTATCTCCTGCTTGTGTACAGAAGGTTTCCTAGACTGCAACTAACTTGTTCTGCTCCAGCAGAGGTCAGGATGGGGATGTCACTCCCTGCTGTGTCTTATCTCCTCTCTCCTCTAGCAGTGGTCAGGATGGTGATGTCACTCCCTGCTGTGTCTTATCTCCCCTCTCTGCCCTAGCAGTGGACAGATGGAGATGTCACTCCTTGCTGTGTCTTATCTCCTTTCTGCTCTAGCAGTGGTTCGGTTGGTGACGTCACTCCCTGCTGTATCTTATCTCCTCTCTCTCCTCTAGCAGTGGTCAGGACGGTGATGTCACTCCCTGCTGTGTCTTATCACCTCTCCTGCTCTAGCAGTGGGTTCAGGATGGTGATGAGTCACTCCCTGCTGTGTCTATCTCCTCTCTGCTCTAGCAGTGGTAGGAGATGGTGATGTCACCCCCTGCTGTGTTCTTATCTCCTATCTCCTAAGCAGTGGTCAGGATAGTGATGTCACTCCTGCTTTGTCATATCTCCTCTCTGCTCTAGCCAAGTGGTTCGGGATGGTGATTGTTAACTCCCTGCTGTTGTCTTAATTCCTCTCACATCTAGCAGTGGTCAGTTGGTTGATGACACTCCCTGCTGTGTCCTATCTCCTCTCTGCTCTACAGTGGTCGGGAATGTGATGTCACCCCTGCTGTGTCTTATCTCCTCTCTCCCTTAGCATGGTCAGGAAGGTGATGTCACTCCCTGCTGTGTCTTATCTCCTCTCAGCTCTACGGTGGTCAAGATGGAGGTGTCCCACTCCCTGATGTGACTTATCTCCTCTCTCCTCTAGCAGGTCAGGATGGTGGTGGTCCTTCCTGCTGTGTCTTATCTCCTCTCTGCTCTAGCAGTGGTTGGATGGTGGTGTCACTCCTGCTGTTCCTTATCTCCTCTCTGCTCTAGCAGTGGTCAGGATTGTGATGTCACTCCCGCAGTGTCTTATCTCCACTCTCTGCTCTAGCAGTGCCAGTATGGATGTCACACCCTTCAGTGTCTTACTCCTCTCTCTCCTCTACAGTGGTCAGGATGGATGTCACTCCATGCTGTGTCTATCTCCTCACACCTCTAGCAGTAGGTCTGATGAGATGTCACTCCCTGCTGTGTCTTATCTCCTCTCTGCTCTAGCCGTGACCGGGATGGTGATGTCCACTCCCTGCTGTTTCCTTTATCTCCTCACTCCTCTAGCAGTGGTCAGGATGGTGATTGTCCACTCCCTCTGTGTCCCTTATCTCTCTCTCCTCTAGCAGAAATCAGAATGGTAATGTCACCTCCCTGGCCTGTGTCTATCTCCTCTCACCTCTAGCAGTGATCAGGATGGTGATGTCACTCCTGCTGTTCTATCTCCTCTCTGCTCTATCAGTGGTCGGGATGGTGACGTCACGTCCCGCTGTGTCTTACTCCTCTCTGCTCTAGCATTGGTCAGGATGGAGATGTCACGCCCCTGCTGATATTTATTCTACTCTTCTGCTCAGCAGTGGTCAGGAGAAGGTGATGTCACTCCTGCGTAGTCTTATCTCCTCTCTGCTCTAGCAGTGGTCGGGATGTGATGTCACTCCCTGCTGTTGACTTACTCTTCTCTGCTCTAGCAGTGTTCGTTGGTGATGTCACCCCTGCTGTGTCTTTATCACCTCTCTGCTCAAGCATGGTCAGGATGGTGAGTCACACCCAGCTGTTTCCTTATCTCCTCACTCTCTATCAGTGGTCAGATGGTGATGTCACTCTGCAGTGGTCCTTATCTCCTCTCTCCTCTAGCATGGTCCGATGGTGACGACATCTCCTGCTGCTGTCTTAACTGCTCTATCCTCTAGCAGTGGTCAGTAAGGTGATGTCATCCCTGCTGTGTCTTATCTCCTCTATCCTCAGCAGATGGTCAGGATGGTTGACGTCACACCCTTGATGTGTCCCTTATCTCCTCTCTTGCCCTAGCAGTGGTCTGGATGGGATGTCACTCCCTGCTGTATCTTATCTCCTCTCTCGCAGTGGTCGGGATGGTGAATCACCCCTGCTGTGTCCTTATCTCCTCTCTCCTCTAGCAGTGGTCGGGATGGTGATATGTACACTCCCTGCTGTGATCTTATCCCACCACCCTCCACCTCTCCTCAAGCATGGTCGGGAATTGTGATGTTACTCCCTCTGTAACTTATCTCCTCTCTGCTCTAGCATGGGTCGGGATGGTGATAGTGTCACCCCTGCTGTGTCCTTATCTCCTCTTTGCTCTAGCAGTGGTCCGGATGGTGATGTCACTCCCCTGCGATCTTTATCTCCTCTCTCTCCTCTAGCAGTGGATCAAGGAAGGTGGTGTCACTCCCTGCTGTGTCTTAACTCCTCCTCTCTCCTCAGCAGTGGTCGGGAATGGTGATGTCACTCACCTGCTGTGTCTTATCTCCTCTCTGCTCTAGCAGTGGTCAAGGACTGGTTGATGTCACTCCTGCTCTGTCTTACCTCCTCACTGCACTAGCAGTGTGTCAGAATGGTGGTGTCCCAATTCCCTGCTGTGTCCTTATCTCCTCTCTGCTCTAGCAGTGGTTGGATTGTGGTGTCACTCCCTGCTGAGTCATATCTCCTTCTCTGCTCTCTATGCAGTGGTCTGGATGGAGGATCACTCCCTTCAGTGTCCCATTCTCCTCCTCTGCTCTAGCATTATGTTGGGATGGAGGTGTCACCCTGACTGTTCTTATCTCCTCTCTGCTCTAGCATGGTCTGGATGGTGATGTCCACTCCCTAGCTGTGTCTTTATCTCTCTCTGCTCTGCAGTGGTTTTGGAATGGTTGATGTCACTTCCCTGCTGATTCTTATATCCTCCTCTCTTCTCTATGCAGTGATCAGGATGGTGATGTCACTCCCCGCTGTGGTCCCATATCCCCTCTCAGCTCTAGCAGTGGTCAGGTATGGTGACATCACTCCCTGCTGTGTCTTAACCCACTCTGCTCTAGCAGTGGTCAGGATGGGGTGTCACGCCCTGCTGCGTCTTATCTCCTCTCTCCTCTAAGCAGTGGTCAGGATGGTAACATCACTCCCTGCTATGTCTCATCTCCTCTCTACTCTAGCAGTGGTCATGATGGTGATGTCAGTTTTCTCCCTGCGTATCTTATCTCCTCTTTGCTCCACATGTCAGGATGGTGATGTCACTCCCTGCTGTGTCATATCTCCTCTCTCAACTCTAGCAGTGGACAGTATGGTGACATTCACTCCCTGCGTGTCCTTATCTCATCCTCTCTGCTCTAGCAGTGGTAGTGAATGGGTGATGTCACTCCCTGCCTGTGTTTATCTCCTATCTCTCCACTAGCAGTGTTCAGGATTGGTGACGTCACTCCCTGCTGTGTCTTATCTCCCCTCTGCTCTAGCAATGGACAGAAGTTGACATCAACACCCCTGTCTGTTGACTTAACTCCCTCTCGCTCTAGCACTGGCCTGATGGGATGTCCTCCCTGCTGTGTCTTATATCCCTCAACTCCTCTAAGCAGTGGGTCAGGAATGGTTTATGTCACTCCTCGCTGTGTCTTATCTCCTCTCTCCTCTATCAGTAAACAGAATGAGATGTCAATCCCAGCTGTGTCCTATCTACTCTCTCCTCTAGCAGTGATCAGGATGGTGATGTCACTCCCTGCTGAGTTTTTAATCTCCTCTCTTCTCTACAGTGGTCAGGATGTGATTTCATACCCTTGCCTGTGTCTTTCCTCCTCTCTCCTCTAGCAGTGGTCAGGAGGTGATGTCACTCCTGCTGTGTCTTACTCTTCCTCTCCACTCCTCTAGCAGTGGTCAGATGGTGATCGCCACTCCCTGCTGTGTCCAGTATCTCTCCTCTGCTCTAGCAGTGGTCGGGATGGTGATGTCACTCCCTACTGTGTCTGATCTCCTCTCTCCTCTAGCAGGGTCAGGATGTGATGTCACTCACTGCTGTGTCTTATCTCCTCTCTCTCCTCTAGCAGTGGTCGGGATGGTTATGTCACTCCCTGCTGTGTCTAACTCTTCTCAGCTCTAGCAGTGTCGGGTGGTGATGTCACTCCCTGCCTGTGTCTTATCTCCTCTCTGAGCTCTAGCAGTGGTCAGGATGGTGACGTCACTCTCCCTGCTGTGTCTTATCCCTCACTCCTCTAGCAGAGGTCAGGATGGTGATGTCACTCCTGCTGTGTCCTTATTCTCCTCTCTGCTATCTAGCAGAGGTCAGGATGTGGAAGTCACCCCTGCTGTGTCATATCTCCTCTCTGCTCTAGCAGTGGTCGGGATGGTGATGTCACTCCCTGCTGTGTCATATCTCCTCTCACCTCTAGCAGTGGTCAGGATGGTGAGGTCACACCCGGCTGTGTCTTATCTCCTCTCCCCTCTAGATTGGGATCAGCGATGGTGATGTCACGCCCAGCTTGCCTTAATCTCCTCTCTCCTCTACAGTGATTAGGATTGTGACTTCCACTCCCTGCTGTGCTAATCTCCTCCCTCTGCTCTAGCAGTGGTCAGATGGTGAAGTCACACCCCAGCTGGTATCTTACACCTCTCAGCTCTAGCAGTGTTCGGGATGGTGAGTGACACACCCTGCGTGTCTATATCCCCTCTCTGCTCTAGCAGTGGTCAGGATGGTGAAAAGCTCCACTCACCTGCTGGTCTTATCTCCTCTCTCTGATCAAGCATTGTATGGGATGTGGAGATGTCACTCCTTTTCTGCTGTGTCTTAATCTCTCTCTGCTCTAAGCAGTGCTCAGGATGTATGTCACTCCCTGCTGTGTCTTAACTCCTCTCTGCTCTATCAAGTGGTCCAGGATGGTGATGTCATTCCCTGCTGTGTCTTAATCTCCACTCTACCTTCTAGCAGTGGTCGGGATGGGATGGCATTTCTTCCCTGCTGTGTCCTTATTCCTCTCTGCACTAGCAGTGGTCAGATGGTGGACGTCTCTCCCCCTGCAGTGTCATATCTCCTCTCTCTGCTCTAGCAGTGGTCAGTATGGTGATGTCACACACTGCTGTGTCTTATCAACTCTCTCCTCTAGCAGTGCTCAGGATGGTGATGTCACTCCCTGCTGTTATTAACTCCTCTCTCTGCTCAAGAAGTGGTCAGGGATGTTGATGTCACTCCCTGCTTTGTCATTATCCCCTCTCTCCTCTAGCAGTGGTCAGGATGGTGATGTCACTCCCTGCTGTGTCTTATCTCCTCGTCTCCTCTAGCAGTGTGTCAGGATGGTGATTTCACTCCCTGCTGTGTCTTATCTCCTCACCTCTAGCAGTGGTTCTGGTGATGGTGAAGTCACCCCCTGCTGTGTCTTATCTCCTCTCTGCACTAGGGAGTTCAGGAGGTGATGTCACTCCCTGCTGTTTCCATATCTCCTCCTCTGCTCTAGCAGTGCTCATGATGTTGATGTTCACTCCCTGCTGTTTCTAACTCCTCTCTGCTCTCTATTCAGTGGCAGGAATGGTGGATGTCATTCCCCTGCTGTGTCTTATCTCCTCTCTCCCTCAAGCAGTGGTCGTGGATGGTGATGTCACTCCAGCTGTTTCCTTATCTCCTCTAGCAGAGGTCAGGATGGTGATGTCACACCCTGCTGTTATCTTTATCTCTCTCTAGCATGGTCGGGATGGTGATGTCACTCCCGTGCTGTGTCTTATCTCCTCTCCTCCTCTAGCAAGTGGTCGGGATGGTGATTCACTCCCTGCTGTGTCTTATCTCCTCTCTCTCTTCTAGCAGTGGATGGGATGGTGATTCACTCCCCTGCTTGTGTCTTATCTCCTCTTGCTCTAGCATGGTCGGATGGTGAATGTCACTCCCTGCTGTATCTTATCTCCTCTCTCTCCTCTTAGCAGTGGATCAGGATGGTGGGTGTCACTCCTGCTGTGTTTATCTCCTCTCTCCTCTAGCAGTGGTCGGGATTGTGATGTCACTCCCTGCCTGTGGTCTTATCTCCTCTCCTCCTCTAGCAATTGTCAGATGGTGATGTCACCCCTCTGAGACTATCTCCTCTCTCCTCTAGCAGTGGTCTGGATGTTGATGTCACTCCCTGTTGTGTCTTATCTCCTCTCTGCTATAGCAGTGGTCTTGATGTTGATGTAACTCCCAGCAGTGTCTTATCTCCTCTCTGCTCTAGCATGGGTCAGGGGGGGGGATGAAGAAGTCACCCCCTGCTGTGTCTTATCTCCACTCACTCCTCTAGCAGTGGTCAAGATGGTGATGTCACTCCCTGCTGAGTCATATCTCCTCTCTCCTCCTCTAGCAGTGTCAGGATGTTGATGTCACATCCCTGCTGGGTCTTATCTCTTCCCTGCTCTAGCAGTGGTCGGGATGTGACGTCACTTCCTGCTGTGTCCTATATTCTTCCTCTCACCTCTAGCAGTGGTCAGGATGGTGATGTCACTCCCCCTGCTGTGTCTAATCTCCTCTCTCTCCTCTAGCAGTGGTCGGGATGGTGAATGTCCACACCCTCTGAGTTCTTATCTCCTCTCACCACAAACCCCGCAGTGAGGTCAGGAATGAGTGATGTCACTCCTGCTGTTCTAATCTCCCTCACTCTCCTCAAGCAGTGGTCCAGGAAGGTGGTTTCACTCCTGCTGTGTCTTTCTCCCTCTCTCATCCTCTAGCAAGTGGTCGGGATGGTGGATGTCACTCCCCTGCTGTGACTATCTCCTCTCTGCTCTAGCAGTGGTCGGTGGTGATGTACTCCCGCTGTATCTTTATCTCCTCTCTCTTCCACTAGCAGTGGTCAGGATGGTGATGTCACTCCCAGCTGTGTCTTATCTCCTCTCTCATCTAGAAGTGGTCAGGTTGGTGATGACACTCCTGCTGTGTCTTAATCTCCTCTGTGCTCTAGCAGTGGTCAGGAGGTGATGTCACTCCCTGCTGTGTCTTATCTCCTCTTCTCCTCTAGCATGTCGAGGATGGTGATGTCACTCCCTGCTGTTCTTATCTCCTCTCTATCTCAGTGGTCGGGATGGTGATTTTATTTGTTTTAACCCCAAACTCCCTGCTGTGTATTATCTCCTCTCTGTTCTAGCAGTGGTCGGGATGGTGATGTCACTCCCTGCTGTGTCTTATCCCCTCTCCTCTAGCAGTGGATGGAATGGTGGATGACACACAGCCCTGCAGTTTCCTTTATCTCCTCTCTCACCTCTAGCAATGGTCATGATGGTGATGTCACACCCTGCTGTGTCCTTATCTCCTCTCTGTTCTAGCAGTGGTCGGGATGGTGAATGTCACCTCCCTGCTGTAGTCTTGAACTCCTCTCTGTTCAAGCAGTGGTCAGGATGGTGACACACTCCCTCTGTGTCATAACTCCGTCTGCTCTAGCAGTGGTCGGGATGGTGACGTCACTCCCTGCTGTGTCTTATCGCCTGTCTGCTCTAGCAGTGGTCGGGATGGTGAAGTCACTCTCTGCTGTGTCTTATCGCCTGTCTGCTCTAGCAGTGGTCAGGATGGTGATGTAACTCCCTGTTGTGTCTTATAAGCAGAAAAGGGACTAATATATCTTCAGTACTGACAAACTTTAACCTTTAGAGCTCTGAGGATTTGTGCCCTAATATTTGAGCTCTGCCATCATTTATGTCCCTGTAAAAAGCTCAGCAAGGAATAAATGATAGATAGATAGATAGATAGATAGATAGATAGATAGATAGATATGAGATAGATAGATAGATATGAGATAGATAGAATAGGTAATAGATAGATAGATAATAGATAGATAAAATAGGTGAATAGATAGAAAAGATAGATAATAGATAGATAGATAGATAGATAGATAAAAAGATAGATTGAATAGATATAAATAAATAGATTAGATAGATATGAAATAGAAGATAGATAGATAGATATGAGATAGATAAAAAGGGTAAATAGATAGATATGGTATAGATAGATAGATAGATAGAAAGTTTATGAAGAGATAGATAGATAGATAGATAGATAATAGATAGATAGATATGAGATAGATAGATATGTAAAAAATATATAGATATATAAAATAGATAGATAGGTGATAGATAGTATAGATTAGATAGATAGATAGATAATAGATAATAGATAGATTGATAAAATATAGATAAAATAATAATAGATAGATATGAGATAGATAGATAGATAGATAGATATTAGATAGATAGATATGAGATAGATAGATATGGTATAGATAGATAGATAGATAGATAGATAGATAGATAGATAGATAGATAGATAGATAGATAGATAGATAGATAGATAGATAGATAGATAGATAGATAGATAGATAGATATGGTATAGATAGATAGATAGATAGATAGATAGATAGATAGATAGATAGATAGATAGATAGATAGATATGAGAGAGATAGATATGAGAGAGATAGATGGATAGATATGATATAGATAGGTATGAGATAGATAGATAGATAGACATGAGATAGATAGATATGAGAGATAGATTGATAGATATGAGATTATATATATATATATACACAGTGATATATACTGTCATTGCTTCCAGCCCCGCCGTCTTCCTATCTGTGATCCCTGCCTGTGCTGAGCGCTCTCTCGCTGTTGGCAGCCAATGTCCATCTGGGCAGAACATATTTAACCACTGACCACATTAATCCTGTAACTTTGCTTTTCTTTATTTTTTACTTCCAGGCAATTTGCTCATCAGATCAGTAAGCACAATGCAGCGCGGGCGGCCGTGCGCTCTCGGGGGACATATGGCCGCCGTCCTCCCGCTATTGTGCTGCACTGCTCCCCATACACAGGATGTGATACAAATAGGTCAGAGGTTTATTCATAACTCACTGTGACGTTATTAGGGTGACATGGAAGGGGCGGCAATGAATCCGAGTCATTTACAAATGGAAGATAATGACGGAGAAGACGAAGGTGAAAAAACAAAAAAAAAACCCAAGAGTAAATCGCTGATAGAACAATAAGCGATGAGGCAACTTGTTACTTTTGTATCTCATGGAAAAAAGAATTTTGAAAAAATTTATAAATGTGTAAAAAAGTTTCCCGGGGGGGGGCGGGGGGGCGGAGCTGGAAATTGAGGGGGGCCCGGGCTGTTTGTGTGCTGTATTTTGGTAGTGCGTCCAAAAAATGAAGACCAGGGAAAAATTGGGGTTTTCAATTTGAAATCTTGAAAAACGATTTTTTTGCTTTTTTCCCAACCCAACACCCGTGGCCTGGGTCACCCTCATAGCATCACCCGGAAAAATTTTAGCACCACCCGTACTTATAACCCCAAAATTTTTTAAAATCTCAAAATTTTTTTGCTCCCCCAAAAAATTTTCCCAAGGTCTCCTTTTTCCCTCTCCCCTCTCCCAATCCCTTCACAGGTTCCCCCTTGGGCCCGGCAGTTTCGTTTTCAAGCTAAAACCCCCTTTCCCAAACCCAAGGGCCCCTCCATACCCCCCCCCCCTCCATAATTTTCTCGGGCTGGGACTGGCCAAAAGGAAAACCCGGGGCCTTTGGGGTGCGAGCGGGCGGCCCGAGGCGAACAGCGGGGATCTATGTCCTGTTTTTTTTCAGCTCCCAGAGGCCCGGGGCGGGCGCGCGAGGGAATGACTTCATGCGGCCCGCTCCGCCCCCCGCAAAACCTGCTGTTGGGGCCCGGCCCCCTCCGGGGAAGGGACAGAAGGGAAGCAAAAGACTTCAGGTAAGTAAAAAGTTTTTAAATTTTTTTTTAAAAAAACTACTGCCCTGGCACCTGAAACCAGCCTGCTAAAAAACCACCCCTTTGGCTACCTGAAAAACCCCTGCCTAGCTAAAACCAGCCCTGGCTACCTGAAACCCTGCCTAGCTAAATCCCTCCCGTATACCTGCCTACTATAAACCAGCCCGGGGCAAACCTGAAATCCGCCAAGCTATATACCACCCGGGCTACCTGAAATACCTGCCAAAAAAATTTCCCGGGCCCATATCCCCGCGAAAGCTAAAACCCCAACCCGGCAACCGGGTATACCTGCCTACCTAAAAAACCAGCCCGGGCTACCTGTCCTGCCTAGCTATATCCCCAACCCTGTCAAACCTGTATCCCTTTGCCTAGTTAAATCCCAAAAGCCCTGTTTCCCCGCCTAGCTATAAACCAGCCCTGAAATACCTGTAAAACCTGCCCAATAACCAGCCCGGGCAAACCTGCCCCTGCCAAACTAATCCCAAACCCCTGGATACCGTCCACCCAAAGGGCTAATCCCAGCCCGGGGCTCCCCGTATCCCTTTCCAGCTATATACTAGCCCGGTATCCCCTCCTACCTATAAACTAGCCCTGTAAAAACCTGCCTAGCAAATATCCCACCCCCTTATACCTGCCTAGCGATATACCACCCCGTATACCTGCCTGGGCAATATCCCCACCCTGTCAACCTCTATCCCCTGCCCTATCAAGCTAATCCCAAGCCCTGCCCAGCTTATACCAGCCCTGCCCTAGCTTTAAAACTGCCCTGTCTACAAAAAATACCTGCCCTGCCCTTAGCTATAAAAACCTCCCCTTTTGGTCTACTGTATCCCCTGCCGGGTCTGCCTATATCCCCTGCCCTGTCTACCTAAAAAAGGGGCCCCCTGTCTAAAAAATGGCCCTGCCTGGCAACATACTGGCCCTCCCTTTCCTACAAACTGGCCCGGGCCTGCCTACAAACGGGCCCTACTGACTAATTACGGGCCCCCGGCCCCCTACCGGGCAAATTTACCCCCCTTTCCCCCCCCTGGCTAATTACTGGCCCTACTTGGCTAGTTACGGGGCAGACCTAGCTCCCCCGGCTGTTTAACGGGGGGCAACCCTATCTCCGGCTAGTTACGGGGGCAGCCCAAGCTATCGGCATTTATTTGGGGGAAACCCCCTAGCTCCCCCCGGGCTAGTTAACTGGGGGAAACCCTAGCTCCCCTGGCAAATTTTACTGGGGGAAAAGGCCCCACAAACCTGGCTATTTTACTGGGGGCACCCCTAGCTCCCCTGGCTATTTTTTGGGGGCACCCTAGCAACCTGGCTTTTAAATGGGGCAAAATTACAGTGGAAAGGCCCTTCTCCCTCCCAAAATTTAAAATGGAGGAAGACCCTTTTTACCTACCTAATGGGGCCCACCAATTTACTTCCCCACTTATCTAAACTTTTTTAAAAAATTTTCAAAATTTTGGGGAAAAACAGACCGGGTTTTTGGGGAATTGGGGAAAAGTGCGGAAAAAAGAGAGGATTTCTAAACGTTTTTGGGGAAAATTTCCTACAGGGACGAGAAAGTGGCCACAAAAGAAGACATTGCAGCGTCCCCGACAGAGAAAAAAAATGGGGGGGAACGACTCATCAGGGAAGCAAATCATGGGGGTTTTGGGCCAGAAGGAAAAGAAAAGGAGAAAAAGAACAACTCCCATCAGAGATGACATTTCCCCGTGAGCCCCCGCGTCAGGGGTCCCTTTTAAATTTTTGTGTTGAATCAGTGCTGTTTCATGTTTAAGGGACCTACCTTTTTGGGGGTGGATTTGGTTTTAGGTTTTGCTGGTGCTTAAAGTAAATTTTCCCGTGGTTTGGCTTGTCCCGGAAAGTAAAGCAAGTGCCCACCGACTTTTGTGATGAGGGTTTTTCTGCACCACGGTTTTTTTCTTTCTTGTGTTTTAAAGGGGGTTTTACCCGACGGGTTTTTGGGGCATTCCCTTTTTGGGAGAAATGTTCAGCATTAACTGCTCTGCCTTTTTGCACAAAAAAGCATCAAAAATCATCAAACCCCTCTGTGTGAAAGGACCTTTATAGTGTAAATTTTAATTTTTGAAAAGGGGGGGAGGGGCGAGAAAAAAGGGGGATTTTGGGAAAGCCCATAAATTTTTTGGGCGGGTGGGGCTTTTTGCCAGGGGGGATTTTTTTTTCCCAGTCCGGCCCTGGGATCCTGCCTTCAACTCTAGATACCATCCTTAAACCCCCTCCCCAAACCTCTCCCCTCCAAACAGCCTGTTCTAACTCAAATTTCCCTCCCCCCATGCAATCTCCGCTCCTCACAGGGCCTTCCCTTTTTTGCAAATTTTTCCCTTTTCTCCTCAAAAAAAGTAAAATAAACAAAGCAATATATTTGGGAAAAAAAGTCTTCATTAAAAACCGGTCCCTAAAATGTCAAAAAATTTAAATTTAAAACTTGAACTAGGGACAGTGATTTTCTAAATACTCCCTTTCGTTCCTGGAGTGCAACCCCAAATTTGAAACCCCACCATTTTTCCCTCACCTGCCTTTAAATTTTTTTCCCCAGAAAATTTTTTAATAATACCTCCGCATTGCCTTTTCCCTGTGGAAACCCCTAAAGGGGACTTTTTTGTGTTTTTCTGTTGTTTTTTAATCCACCAGTGTTGTTAAAAACTTTGAAATTTTTTTGTCAGAGCTTGGCCCGGGTTGAGGGTTTCCCGCTCCGGCATAAGGCCGGGTTTGGGGCCCAGAACGACCTCAAATAACTGAATCCAATAATGGAACTCACTTAATTCTAACAGTAACTTTCCAGAACTAACTACAATTCCTAAACGGCTAGCTTTTATAACCTCTGTCTCCTCCCACCTTAGCTCTGATCGGCTACAGGTGATGTGATAACCATACCTCCCAAGTGTCCCTATTTTGGAGGGACAGTCCCTATTTTTAATACTTGTCCCTCTTAGCTCTTTAAATGTCCCTCTTTTTCATTTGGGAAATAGATTTGCGTCAATAAATTGACTGTCTAACTTTAAAAGTATCTGAGTGCTTTCCCTGCTGTATATTACATAACAACTTACTTAATATTTCATCATTGATCACAATGCAGTCCTGAAAATGTGTCCCTTTTTGGCTGTTTAAAAAGTTGTCATGTATGTGTTTGGGCGTGGTTAGAGGTGTGGCCTGATGTGTCCCTCTTTGCAATCTCTAAAAGTTGGGAGGTATGTCATAACACAAGGAACCTGTGTGTAGCCCTTAAGCTGCCAGCACCTGACAATGACTCGGCAGGATTCTATATTTATCATCACTTATAAATCACTGTTCCTACCTGTACAATTATATACTTATATCAGATCACTCAGTGGCGTTGCACCACACTACAACACACACTGGCATTTTTGTTCCTGACATAATAAAAGATGCAATTCATTGATGTATCCATAGACACATCATCATTCTGTCTAGAAACTGCTGTTTTTTGGACTTTGCCTTACAAAGGGTTGTCTCACTGAAAATACTAGTTTTCAATATGTAGGGAATAGTAAATGAAGACTTTTTCCAACATTGCTTTGTTTATTTTGCTTTGTTGAGGAGATAAGAGAGATTGCATCTACTCTGAGTGCACACAGGTTTCTCTGGTTACCGTCCTGCTCTCCCCTTCTCTCTCTCCTCTTTGTATTCTCTGAGAGCAGGGAGTGACGTCACCATAGGTCAGCACACAGGACGCCGGCAGCTTGAGGACAGAGTGTGTTATCTCTAACAAACAAGAGAGATTTTATCTGCACACAGGATTCTCTGTTTACCATCCCGCTCTCCTCTTCTCTCTCTCCTCTTTGTATTCTCTGAGTGCAGGGAGTGACGTCACCACAGATCCGCATATAGGACACTGGAAGCTTGAGAACAAAGTGTGTTATCTCTAACAAACAAGGAAGACCAATTACTTTTAGTTACTTGAGTGCAGAAAGCTTCAGACCTCATAGATAAGATCTCCTGCTCTCATTTCAGTGCAATTGGAAGAGCTGTGAATACATAGCTGATATGGTAATCACTGCTATAGAACCACCCACAGCCCGACCAGTAAGAGACAGGAAGCATGAATCTAACGCTACTTATAAATATTTTAGGAACAAAGTGAACCCTTGGTGTCCTCTCAGGACACTTCTATAAGGTGATATCAATGCACATGACCAGTGGAGAGGATGCTGGGTACGGGCTGGTGGTCACTTTGTGATAACGGCTCAGGTCTAAGGTCCTTTAAGGCCTCGTTCAAACGGCTTATTTTGCCGCGGATTGGCGCCGACTGCGCGCCGGATTTGCGCTGCAGTACGGCGCCAATCCGCGGCAGCAATTACGGCAATTACGGTAATCCACTGCTCTCAAGAGAACATGGAACCCGTCGCTCCTCCACCTCGTTAAAAAAATCCGCCGCGGGGGAAAAGTGAAGAAATTATTTGGGCGCGGACGCCCGTAAACAATGCATTGTCTATGGGGTCGGGAGCGGCCCCCCGCCGCCTCCGGGCCCCCCCCCTGTCCCCCCCGTAATTCAGGGCATTTGTGACTCAAACGGCTCAAAAATCCCGGAAAAAGCCGTGTGAACACGGCCAAACAGTATCTGTAATAAATTTATTTTTCAGAGCGCCCCCCCCCCCTTTTGACGCTTCCACATTCTTCATTTCCAATAAGTTGTCCAGCTCTAAATAAATAATTTGTGGTTTCGCTCAGACAAAGGCCCCGACATAAATCTGCTTGTTAAAACCACTTTGCAGTTAGGAGCAAAACAGATTTGAATCTTTCTGGGGGAAGGGGTAATGTTTTTATAATATTTTATGGGCGGCCCTGAAAAAAATTTTTTTGCTGCCGCCGCAGATTGGGGCTCTTCTCACTTTCTCTCATTCACAGGGAGACACAACAGATACCCGAGGCTTTATAGGTATGAGGGGGGATAATAGGTCCCTGGGAGGTGACGCCGTCCACAGCGCTCTGATCGCTGCAGGTTCGGGGGTAAAAGCAAGCGGGTTTGTCGGGGGTGGACTGCACCCACATCTCCATGCCGGGGGTCTGCTGTCTCTTCTACATGTGTTGGGTCAGGCAGAGTATAACAAGTGATTAGCAGAGAGGTGCTAGCACATTCGACAGTGGTCCCTGAAGTTACAATGGTCCCAGGATACAATATTTTCCCCATACGACGGACTCTCCCCGGACATTGTGTCTAGAGTGTGATTTCAACATACATCCCCAAACTCTTCCTGTGGCAATAGATTACGAAAATTCGCAATCATCATGAACATTTCCATAAAACCGCTGTATTAGTGAGGTCATGCATTGATTGGGGCATCTTAGCCCCTCTCACAGTCAGTGCGGTACTACATGTCCTACTGCTTTTAATAATTATTGAGGCATACAGGATTGGCGGTCTATAGCCCCCTCCTGGGGTGCATGCGGACTACATGTCCTGACTGCTTTTACATTTATTAGTAGGGCACCCGGATTGGCAGTCAAATAGCACCCTCTACAGTGCAGTCGGACACATGTCCTGACTGCTCTTACATGTTTATGAGGGGGCATGCAGTGTTTGGGGGGTCAAATGCTTTCCTCTCTACAGAAGTGGGGTACTACATGTCCTGTACTGCTCTTACATGTTTTTAAAATATTACATGCGTGATTTGGGGGCTAAGCACCTCTCTACAGTAAAAATGCTACTACATGTCCTGTACTGCCTTACATGTATTAATGAGGTCATGCAGTGATTGGGGTCTATATGCCTCCTACAGTACGGGGTACACATGTCCTGTACGCTCTACATTATTAGTGGGGTCATGCAGTGAGGGGCGGTCTATAGCACCTCTCTACATAAGTGCTGTCTACTTTTCCAGTATATTTTTACATGTGCCAGGATGAGCAGCTACTTTGGGTGCCAGGTAAGTTCCTCATTTTGTGGTACATTATGTATAATGTACATGACCCAAACAAGCTCCTCTTATATGAAAGGATGCACTTTATCTGGGTCAGAATCGGCTGCATTTTTCTTAAACACATTTTTGGGGGGTGACATTTTTGGAAAGCTTGACGCCCCCAGTCTTTATCCTGATATATCCAAACTCCCAACAATGACTGACCCTATTACAGTAAGTGGCTTCAGGCCCAACAGAAATGTATTGCTATGGTATTGCTCAAAAGCTACATTGTACAAAACTGGACCAGCAAGACTAAGACAAGAAACTAGACAGAAGTCTAAAAATAACTGACACTAGACAGAGGCAGAACCAACAAGACCAATCCTTTCACCCGCGAGGGCCTATTCATTAAATTTTATAGACCCAATGAGCTCAGGTGCACAGCCTAGGTCAGCTAACAAGGAAGGATCCTCAGCAATTGTGATGAAACCACTCCAAACAAACACAGGCACATGGCAGACATAATACAGAGGGGCCTATTCAGTTGAGGTCTATAGACTCGTAATGAGCTCAGGTGCACAGCCCAGGTAAGCTAACAAGGAAGGATCCTCAGCAATTGCGATGAAACAACTCCAAACAAACACAGGCACATGACAGACACAAAACATAGGGGCCTATTCAGTTGAGGTTTATAGACTCCTTATGAGCTCAGGTGCACAGCTCAGGTAATCTAACAAGGAAGGATCCTCAGCAACTGCAATGACACCACTCCAAACAAACACAGGTACATGACAGACACAAAACAGAGGGGCCTATTCAGTTGAGGTTTATAGACTCGTAATGAGCTCAAGTGCACACCCCGGAAACTAACAAGGAAAGGATCCCAAAAAGCGATGAAACCACTCCAAACAAAAAAATCACATAGAAAACATAACACAGAATTCCGCTGACCTAATAAACAGGAAAGAAATAAATGGAGATCCAACCGATACTCAGCACAGAGGGGCCTATTCATTGATTTTTAAAGACTCCTAATGACCAGGTGAAACAGCTCAGGTCACTAAAAAGGGAAAGGGATCCTCAGCAATTGCGATGAAACCACTCCAAACAAACACAGGCACATGGCAGACATAACACAGAGGGGCCTATTCAGTTGAGGTTTATAGACACCAACTGAGCTCAGGTGCACAGCTCAGGTCAGCTAACAAGGAAGGATCCTCAGCAATTGCGATGAAACCACTCCAAACAAACACAATCATATAGCAGACATAACACAGAGACTCCTGCTGACCTAATAAACAGGAAAGGACTAAATGGAGATCCAACCGATACTCAGCACAGAGGGGCCTATTCAGTTGGGTTTAAGACCCAAAAGACTCAGGTGCACAGCTCAGGTCAGCTAACAAGGAAGGATCCCAGCAATACGATAAAACCACCCAAAAAAACACAATCATAAAGCAGACAAACACAGAGACTCCTGCGACCAAAAAACAGGAAAGGACAAATGGAGACCCAACCGATACTCCACAGGGGGGCCTATTCATTGGGGTTTTAAGACTCCTAATAGCTCGGGTGCACAGCTCGGTCACAAAAAGGAAGGATCCTCAGCAATTACGATGAAACCACTCCAAACAAACCCAATCATAGAGCAGACATAACACAGAGACTCCTGCTGACCTAATAAACAGGAAAGAACTAAATGGAGATCCAACCGATACTCAGCACAGAGGGGCCTATTCAGTTGAGGTTTATAGACTCCTAATGAGCTCAGGTGCACAGCTCAGGTCAGCTAACAAGGAAGGATCCTCAGCAATTGCGATGAAACCACTCCAAACAAACACAATCACATAGCAGACATAACACAGACTCTGCTGACCAAATAAACAAAAGGACTAAATGGAAAATC
Organism: Phyllomedusa bahiana; assembly: GCA_025379985.1. NCBI lineage: Eukaryota > Metazoa > Chordata > Amphibia > Anura > Hylidae > Phyllomedusa > Phyllomedusa bahiana. The sequence goes on along the minus strand of JAODAL010004475.1, from coordinate 133,817 downwards.
CAACCATACTAGCAAGAGGGGGCCTATTCATTGGGGTTTTAAAACTCCAATGAGCTAGGTCACAGCTCAGGTCAGCTAACAAGGAAGGATCCTCAGCAATTACGATGAAACCACTCCCAAACAAACACAATCATATAGCAGACATAACACAGAGACTCCTGCTGACCTAATAAACAGGAAAGAACTAAATGGAGATCCAACCGATACTCAGCACAGAGGGGCCTATTCAATTGAGGTTTATAGACTCCTAATAGCCATGCCACTCGGGTCACTAAAAAGGAAGGACCTCAGAAATTCGATGAAACCACTCCAAAAAACACAATAAAACATAGCAGACAAACACAGAGACTCCTGCTGACCTAAAAAACGGGAAAGACTAAATGGAACCCAAAACCGAACTCGGGCACAGAGGGCTATTCAGTTGGGGTTTTATAGACTCCAAATGAGCTCGGGTCACACTCGGGTTTTACTAACAAGGAAGGATCCTCAGCAATTGCGATGAAACCACTCCAAACAAACACAATCACATAGCAGACATAACACAGAACCCTCTACCTAATAATAAAAAAAGGGACTAAGTGGCAGGAGAATTCCTGTAACATCAATGCGCTAAAATTTGTAGTTCCGCACTTTGTGGTCAACCTAATTTTTTTTCACAAATTTGGTCAAACTGGACAGAGAACAAAGCTCTCCCCCCTCCACCCATTGGGAAAACATACCACAAGTATCAAAACGGACAAAAGGCGGGGGTCCCTGTCATCCCATAATGGGCCCCCAGCTCTCTACCGTCTCATCTACCAGCATCTTTCACGTGTCTACGTCTCACAGTCAAGCCAATGTCTCTACCAGTAATGGTTACCCACAATATTCTCACTCATCTGCTTGCATTGCCGCTATTAACAGTGGGGACATTTAACCCCAAACCCAAAAAATGACTAAATTTTGAACAACAGGAAGCGAGGCTCGCTCTGCCGCCATATGTTTCTATGAATTGTCATTTCACGGGTGTCCATCGTGGGGACGGGGAGGTCTAGTGCAATTAAATGCTTTACAGCTTGTTCAGTGAATATCAAGATGACAAACAGCAGCCCGCCCTCAGCTGCCGCCTCTAAATGTCATTGAACTCTAATTGGAACATGTGAAGCCTAAAGTGTCAGTCATTCTAAACCTCAAATGCCAGTCTATTAGACTTAGACATTTTCAGCGGTAAACAAGGATCAACAGACGCCCATCTCTCAGGAATAAAAAAAGGCCTCACTGTTTACTTTTGCACTGACTACATAAATTTTTGCACTTTATGCTTGAATCCTCCTGCAGCCCCACATGACAAATAGCAAGTAATGACAGGGCTACAATAAAAGGGCAGAAAGCTACGACCGTATGTCCCCCATCAAAAAAAATGTGCTTAATATTATATGGTAAAATACCTGTATTCCTCTTATCCCTCATCATCTTCCCCTCCCTCCATTCTTCTTTATATTCACTCACCTTTTCCTTCCCTTCCATCTTCATCTTGCTCCTATACATTTAAGAAAAGAGTCCTCACAGCAAAGACAAAAAGGTCCCCCATTACGGTGCCAGGTTTTGCCACCTATGACATAAAGATCTCAGGTGACATGGCCGAAAATTGGCGTCGCCGCGGCAGTTTTTAGGTGCGTTAAATCAGTGTTAAGTGCGCCAGAAAGTCCGATCCTCTCAAAAATCTGACGTCAGGTAAACTTAGGGCACATTCCCAACACGCCCAAAGCCAGTTTTATGGGCTATTTTGCCCTAAACCACTTATGACCCATATTTGGGGTTTTAAAAACGTCAACACCAAAACAAGCACATTATACACTTTTTTTAAAGCCCAAAAATTGCAACTGTCCCCCTCGCGCAGTGCGCCCATTAAACGCATTAAAAAACGTTATGCCCTCCGTCGGACAAGGCCCCGAGAGGGGGCCCTTTCAAAACTACCAATGATATCCATGCACCAGTTGCAATGTGCCTTTTTTGACGCAATTTGCCATTTTAGGCGCATTTAAATTTTCTATGCAAAGGGATACCTGTCGCCATTTTTTGAAATATCGGGCTTTTTGGCGCACTTTTACACTGATTTAATGCCCCAAAAAGGCGTGGTAATGCCAATTTTCTGACATGTCACCCTTAATGCGCCTAAAAAGGCGCATCACGCCTAAATAGGCACATTGCGCAAATCACAGCGCATTGCGCAAATCGCGTCGCATAGCGTATCATTGGTAGTGTATGTAAAGCGCCTCTTGAGGCGCATTGCGCAATGGAGGCTCATACCGTATCATTACTAGCATATGTATTGCGCCTCAATAGGCGCACTGTGTTATGGAGACACGGTATCATTTTTAGGGCACATTACAATGTTCGTGCCCGCGTCTAATGACCTGTTTTGATGTACACAGTTTTAAATTACATTGAAAAATGGGGTCAAAAGTTGGTTTTTGGGGGCAAAATAACCCAAAAAAATGGTACATGTCGCCCCATGGTTTTCATTTTAGCCACCTTGTTCTTTCCATTCAAAAATATCTCACCTTCTTCTCCACAATGCAGTTTCTGTGGTGGGAGCAGTCCTGTGCTCATTCATGACACCTACAAGCGATAAGGATGGCACCGGCCAGTGTGGGGTCCCCTTTCTTTAAAGGTCCAACAGCCGCTTGGTCTGCTGTTCTTTGGGTGCCATTGACGTTCTTTTTGTCGTCCGCCTTTTCTTTTTCCCCCCAATCTTTACCTTAAATTCCCCCCTTTGCATGACCATAGGGGACATGTATGATCGGGCTTTACGCCTGTTTTCTGGCGTAACCTGCGCCTCCCGGCCCGAATCCGCTGTCGGACGCAGGGATGCGGTGTTAGGCGCAGCGTTCGCCACTTTCAGCTGCGCCTCACATGAAGGGGCGGGCAATGGGCGCGGTGTGGGCGCGGGGTAGGCGTTCCGGGGCGGGACGCGGCGCGCTCGAAAACTCCGAGGCATGTACGATTGCGAGTCAGCAAAGTGCGGCGCAGTGCAGCGCTCGGCAGCTCCGACAGGCAGACCTGGTTGATTCTGGTCTAAATGCTCCGGCAGAGGCGAAGTGAAGTGAGAACGTAACATGAGAGGACGCAGATAGAAGATCACAAGAGAAATCTCGGCGCTCCGCTCCGTGCGGCATGGAGTATGATTCAAAAAAATCGCCTTTATAAAGGCGGAAAACATCAGAAAAAGAGCTCAAACCTCAAACATAAAAAATAATTTTAAAAAAAATCACTTTCCAAAAATCTAGAACGGCGCAACATCAAGAATTAGGATATTGGAAATTGCCGGGAAATACAGTAATTCAAATTCTGAAAGCTATTCTCATTGGTCGGCATAAACCAGCCAATCAGAATAGGAGCGACAGTGAACCATTAAAACCTATGGAGAACTATTGACCAATCAAAATCAAAGGCGGGACAGTTCAAAATACAGTAAAAATACAGAAAAGAGCTGATTGGTTGAGCTAGCGGGGGCTTGGCTATCTCGGCCAATCAGAATAGGAGCGACAGTGGCCCATTCTAACCTATGGAGGAGTATTGACCAATCAAAATAGGAGCGACAGGGACCCATTATAACCTATGGAGAAATATTGACCAATCATACTCAAAGGCTGGACAGTTCAAAATACAGTAAAAAGGCAGAAAAGAGCTGATCGGTTGAGCTAGCGGGGGCTTGGCTAGCTCAGCCAATCAGAGCGCGAGCTACTTTCTCATAGAGTTCTATGGGGAAAAGAAATTCAGAGCGAGCTCTGTTTGTGATTGGCTAACTTAAAAGAGGCGTGGTTATTTTGACCAATGGGAGAGCGAGCGACGCTCTTATGGGTTTTCTAATGCAATCTGAAATAAAACTGTACATGGCCGAAATCAAATGATAAGACTCCACAGGTTGTACCAATGTGTATATAAAATGATCAATAATATGGGGGGTAAAGAAAAAAAAATAATTAATTAAATAAAATCATGTTTATTTCTTTATTTTTGTTACACCCATACTATTGATCATTGGCTAACGAAAATAAAGAAACAAAAATGATTTTATTGAATTAATATTTTTTTTAATTTATTTTTTATTTTTGAGGTTTGAGCTCTTTTCTGAGAATGTTTTCCGCCTTTATAAAGGCGATTTTTTTTTATTTATACTCCGCACGGACATGTTTAATGATTTCTTGCTGTTTTCCAGCCTGTCTCGAATCGGAACAGATTTTCGGCGCAGTCCCTTCTGCGCCTAAGTCCCTGCACTGCTCCCCACACACTGGCGAGGCCCGGTGAACTTTTCACGGCATGTATGAGCGCACTACCTCCGGCGGCGAATCTTAGGCGCAGTCCCTTCTGTGCCTAAGTCCCGCACTGCGCCTCACACACTGGCGAGGCGCGGCGGTCTTTTCATGGTATGTATGAGCGCATCCCAGCGCCGACATAAATCATGCGCAGCTTTCACTAAAAATCGGGCGAAACGGTGCGCTCCGACCCGGCGAGAATCATACATGTCGCCCTATGTTTTTTAACTGTCTGTTGTGTGTGTGTGTGTGCATTTAAATACTTGGTTTGCTACTGATTTAAAGCTAATATATCCAAAAAGTAAACCTTTAGATATAAAATGCAAAAAAAATTTATTCTAAGAGATTATTAGTGTGTTATTTATACAGAAAACATAACGTTATTAAACAGGACAGGACTCAAGTATGCTGGGGAGCCTCTGCTGCTCATCTGTCTTGCTGAGACTGCAGCCATTCCTCAGGTCTGCTGGGGAGTTTATGCTGCTCATCTGTCTCGCTAAGAGTGTAGTCGTTCCTCAGTATGCTGTGGAGTCTATGCTGCTCGTCTGTCTCACTGACACTCAAGTCGTTCCTTAGTCTGCTGGGGATACTCTGCTGCCTGCCAGTCTTGCTCAGATTGCAGTCACTTCTCAGTCTGCGGGGGAGTCTTTGCTGCTTGTCTTTCTCGTTCAGAAAGCAGCCATTCCTCAGGCTGCTGGGAAGTTTTGGCTGCTTATTTGTTTCACTGAGACTACAGTCATTCCTCAGTGTGCTGGGGAGATTCTGTTGCTTGTCCATCTTCCTCAGACTGCAGCCATTCCTCAGTCTGCTGGAGAGTCTCTCCTGTTCATCTGTCTTGCTGAGACTGTACTTGTTCCTCAGTATGCTGGGGAGTTTCCGCTGCTCATCTGTTTCACTGAGACTGTAGTTGTTCCTCAGTATGCATGGGAGTCTCTACTGCTCATCTGTCTTGCTAAGACTGTAGCTGTTCCTCAGTCTACTGTGGAGTCTCTGCTGCTCATCTGTTTCGCTGAGTCTGTAGTTGTTCCTCTGTATGCTGGGGAGTCTCTGCTGCTCATCTGTCTCGCTGAGGCTGCAGTTGTTCTTCAATATGCTGGGGAGTCTCTGCTGCTCATCTGTCTCGCTGAGATTGTAGTTGTTCCTCAGTATGCTGGGGAGTCTCTACTGCTCATCTGTTTTGCTGAGACTGTAGTTGTTCCTAAGTATGCTGAGGAGTCTCTGCTGCTAATTTGTTTCACTGAGTCTGTAGTTGTTCCTCAGTATACTGGGGAGTCTCTACTGCTCATCTGTCACACTGAGACTGTACGGTAGTTGTTCCTAAGTATGCTGGGGAATCTCTGCTACTCATCTTTCTCACTGAGACTGTAGTTGTTCTTCAGCATGCTGGGGAGTCTCTGCTGCTCATCTGTCTCACTGAGACTGTAGTTGTTCTTCAGCATGCTGGGGAGTCTCTGCTGCTCATCTGTCTCACTGAGACTGTAATTGTTCCTAAGTATGCTGGGGAGTCTCTACTGCTCATCTGTCTCGCCGAGAATGTAGACATTTTTCAGTCTGCTGTGGAGTCTCTGCGTCTTGTCTGTCGCTCGTCTATCTTACTGAGACTGCAGATGTTTTGTGGTCCTCTGGGGAGTCTCTGCTGCTCATCTGTCTCACTCAGAATGCAGTCATTGTTCAGTCTTCTGGGGAGTTTCAGCAGTTCACTGTTGGCAGCATTACATCTGGATCCATTTTTTACGTAAATATATTAAGAACGTTAGGTCACAGGGAGCTCAAAACCAGTCTAAAGGGTTCTGAAACACCTGATTCACTCCTGCCAATTTTGGTGAGAGCTTGGCCCAGTTGTTTAGCTGTTTATGAAGAACAGACACTGCTCATGGTCAGTTTCAATGTTGTGAACAGTAGGACATACAGAGCTGAAACCCCCTCCAAAACCTTCTAAAACACCTGATTTACCTATGCTCGAATTTTGATACAGGTTGGTCCACTGGTTTGGCCGTGCATGAGGAACAGACACCGTTCACAGCAATTTCAAAGTTTTTGAAAATATGTAGGTCCAAGAGAGCTGAAACTTGGTCTAAAACTTCAGGAACATCTCATTTACCTACAAATGTTACAAAACTTGACAGAAAACGCACTTTGTTATCACGGCACAGAACGTTATCTCAACTTTGTCCTTTTTTTTATTAGTCTTTGCTGACAAATATGAGCACTGAACATGAAATCTTTGACATCATGGCCAAGGGACACTCTGCTACATCTGCAGGTGCCAAATTTGGTGCAGGTTTTGCCAATCATTTGACTGTGCATGAAGAGCAGACACTGTGGTCACAATGATTTCCAATTTTTTTTTTTGCTGATGTTTTGCAAATGTCAGGTCCAAGAAAGCTGAAACCTGGTCCACATCGTCTGAAATGCCTGATTTACCTCGGTGCTGAATTTGGTTCAGGTTGATCCAGTTGTTTCGCCGTGCAAGAAGAACAGACACTGTTCACGGTGAGTCTCAATGTTTTTTGAACACATTAAATTCAGAACCTCTTGATTTGCCTACATAACACTTTTGGTGCAGATCGCTCCAGTTTTTAGGCTGAGCATGAAGAGCAGGCACCATTCACATAAGTTCAGGTTTTTTCTCAAATATATTGAGTATTGTATGTTTAAGAAAACTGAAACCTGGTCCAAAACCTTCTGAAGCGACTGAGATACCTTTATGCCATATTTAGTGCTCCAGTTGTTTGGCTATGCGTGATGAACAGACACTGTGGTCACAATGTTTTGGTTTTTTTTGCTGATGTTTTGAAAATGGCAGGTCCAAGAAAGATGAAACCTGGTCCACAACCTCTGAAATGCTTGATTTACCTACAGTAGGTGCTGAATTTGGTTCAGGTTGCTCCAGTTGTTTAGTCGTGCAAAAAGAACAGACACTGTTCACGGTGAGTCTCAATGTTTTTTGAAAATGAACAATTTTGTTGCAGATTGCTCCAGTTTTTAGGCTGAGCATGAGGAGCAGGCACCATTCACAAAAGTTTTTTTTCAAGTATATTGAGAATTGTAGGTCTAAGAAAGCTGAAACCTGGTCCAAAACCTTCTGAAGCGACTGAGATACCTATATGCCATATTTAGTGCTCCAGTTGTTTGGCTATGCGTGATGAACAGACACTGTGGTCACAATGTTTTGGGGTTTTTTGCTGATGCTTTGAAAATGGCAGGTCCAAGAAAGCTGAAACCTGGTCCAAAACCTTCTGAAGCGACTGAGAGACCTTTATGCCATATTTAGTGCTCCAGTTGTTTGACTGTGCGTGATGAACAGACGACAGAAATCCATTATTGTATATATAAAAATAAAACACATCTCCCGTGGGCATAGACGGTACAGAACTAGAAGAAGAATACAAACAAGTAAATGCATTACTAACTATGTAATTTGCCATAAATATAATCTCTCTTGTCAGGGACACAAATTTATGTACAATTCGGGGATCCTAGATAATAGCAGAAGAATAAAGCGAAATATTTGCTAATAATGGACGTGTATAATGAATACAAATGATCAAGAACCAAGAAAAACAGGAAAGTCCCAAAGAAGACTTGTGTATTCCAGCGCAGGTGATGACTTGTGCATACCGGGGGCCGTGATGAAGAACCTTTGTGGTTAGAAACGCGTAGCCTGCGGGCACGCACCAAGTGTGGACCTGTTGTTTTTTGTAATAAAGCTGATTTTTTTTTAACCTGTGCTGGAATACACAAGTCTTCTTTGGGACTTTCCTGTTTTTCTTGGATTGCGTTGGCTGCATGCGGGCAGCAGGTTCCAAGCGCAGGTGCAGCTGCAGCAGATGGAAGGGTGCGGTGAGAGGAGGAACGATCTCTAAGCCGGTCAGTTTGCCTCAGCAGGATCCGAAGGTAAGAGCTTATGAAGCTGGACATCCAGTGAATGCTCAATTCAGAGCTGTGTTAACAGAATTATGGGCCCCTGGACATAAGACTGCAGTGGGTCCTGCCCAAATACATGAAATCACACTTGGCCATACCTCTAGCCATCCCCACGAACAACCATATTATCACGCCACTTATGTCTGGACACTGGCAGCCTGCAGATTATAAGACTACTTGGCAGGGCAGGGAGCCTTTGGCTCCCTTCTCCACCATGGTTTTTAACTGTTTGCACATCCTAAAAACACACAAACAGTCAAATAACCAAAGCCAACCAAGAGATCCAGGGTATGTTTCTTGTATTCTTGTGACATACATAGACCACTTGGGGCCTCTATACTTGTGGGGCCCCCGGGCAACTGCCTAGTATGCCCAATGGAAAAGATGGCCCTGAATCAATTGAATACCCAGCACACGGAGGATCCTGAACGGATACAGCAGCCGGGACAGTGTTGAATGGAGGGCATGCAAGGAGATGCCAGGCTATCCCGATTACTGCACGACATTATATCATCTGGAAGTTTTGGGCCGGTGAGTGGAGTGGTGTATTTCTTTTCATATTATTAAATTATCAAGAACACCTATATAAAATGTATATTAATGCACATAATGTATCATCTGCTCTGTCTCTTCCTTCTTAAAGGATTTATCCAGGATAAAAAAAAAAACATGCCTCCATTTTGTTTTTCATATCGGAGCTCAGCCCCGTTCCCTTTTGTAGAGCTGACCTGCAATACTAGAAACAAACCCATGGATGGGGTAGTGCTGGAAGAAAGCAGACGTGTTTCTGACCGTCTATGTAACTAATTATAATAGTAATCTTTATGTAGCGCTAACATATTGCGCAGCACTTTAGAATTTAGAGGGTAAAAAGCTGCTTACAGATGAGACACAAGGTGTGAGGTCCCTGCTCACAAGAGCTTACAATCTATTAACTAAGCAATAAAGCTTCCTTCTCTTTCACCACACAAGAGGTTCCATGTATTCCCATACATGCGTTCGGAACCATCCTGGACCGTCTTGGGGTACTTTAGCTTTTTGGCCCAGAGACGCTATCGATGAGCTGGATGATGCTGCTTCTCTTTTCTTGGGGTATATTCTTCTCAAGTCATCATCTTTCCACCATCCCCCTCCATCCCTCCACCTGATCTCTCTATCACAGTCAATGGCTCTACACTCTCAGCAGCTCCGCAAGTCCTCTGCCTCGAGATAGTCTTCAACTCATCTCTATCCTTCAAACCACCCATCCAAGCCCTTACCTCTGCCTGCCAACTCCACATGAAAAATATCTCTCGCATCCGCTCATTCCTCAACTTCAACACTACAAAAATGCTCGCCATGCCCATGTCATCTCCCGCCTAGACTACTGCAACATCCTTCTCTGTGGCCTCCCATCTAGCACTCTTGCTCCCTTCAATCCATCCTCAACTCTGCTGCCCATCTCATCCACCTCTCTCCTCACTACTCCTCTGCCGCTCCCCTCTGCCAATCCCTTCACAGACCGCCCATTGCCCAGCTACTAACCCTGACATACAAGGCTCTCCATAACTTCTCCCCTCCATACATCTCTGCCTTAATCTCCAGATACATCCCCTCACACAATCTCCGCTCCTCACAGGACCTTCTTCTCTACTCTTCTCTTATCAGCTCCTCACACAACCGTCTCCAAGACTTCTCCTGTGCTTCCCCCACACTCTGGAACTCACTGCCCCAACACATCAGACTCTGCTCCACCTTCACCAGGTTCAAAAGCAACCTGAAAACCCATCTCTACAGGAGCCTATAACCTACAATAACCCAGCAGCCACTGTGCTACCCCAAAAACATGTCTGCCCCTCACCTTCTGTCTCTCTCCTCCTCCACTGTAGATTGTAAGCCCTCGCGGGCACGGTCCTCACCCCTCTGTGCCAGTTGTAAGTCATTCATTGTTATCATTGTACTTATTTGACATAACCTCCCTTTTTGAATGCACAGCGCCCTGGAATCAATGGCGCTTTAACATAAATAAAAATAATACGAATAATAATAATAATGGCTGCTCAAACCAGTGACCTTTTGCTTGGGAATCAATCTAATAACACCCTGAGCTATAAGGGAATGTGAGGACAGGTTGTAATTTGTAGTAAAAAGAAGAAAAAGATTGTCTGACCACCAGAAGCAAAACAGTAACAATGCAGTCACAAGAATTTTCAGAACTAAGCAGATGCTAAATAGTTGCAGGGCAAATTTATGTATAAAATACCCAGTGATTTAAAAATAAATGATGGGATTCCATTTTCAAGCCAGTGGACGGTGGATAAGGAGCAAAAGAAAAAATTGTAAAACATTGTTCCCCTTTTTTGGCACTGTATGTCTGTAAAAAAATTTTTGGCAATTTTTGTGCATCGTGTTACATTTGTCTATGGCAGGGCTGGCAGCCCAGGCGAGGGATAAAACAGGCTGCAGCAGTGTGCCGATCCCACCGATACACATGTGTGAAAACTTGTGGTGACAGGGGCCCGGCCACGCTGATAGGGGGAAATTGCCCCAGCCAATGGGAGGACCCGGAGGCCGAAAACAGCTGAGGGGCGGTATCCAGGAACCCCCTTTTAAAACCCCCTAAAGGGTGAGTGCAGCGCCTGTGGATATTCCGGTACCTGTGTTTCTTGTTCGGTTTTTTTTGTTTTGCTTTCGGGTTTACCTGACTGGCTGTTCTCCTGACCCCGGGTTGTCTCCTGTTTTGTGCTTCACTTCCGTTTGGCTTTTGACCCCTGTTTTCGTTTATTCCTCTGTTCTGATTTGTGGCTTTGGCGTTCCTTTTTGATATTGACCCGGGCGTCTGACTTTTCTTCCTTGACGGCCCCGCATTTGCGCCAAAAGGGGCTGTTTTCCCAGTTGCCGTTGCCACCCAGGGCGAGTCAAGTAGGAGGGATGTGGGCTGGTTCCAGTTAGGGCCCACTGTACCTCCCTTGACGTGACACTATGTGATATGCTTTGACATTTTTACTGTGATTATTTTCCCTGTTGAATCACTTGGTGCTCCCCTACATTGGACAATTTCCCCCACGCTCGGCAATTTTGGATGTATCTACATAGCTCTTAACTACTTCTTATACTCCATTAGACTGTAGGGATCTCATAGATGGTCCTTCTGAGCAAGAATGTTGCCAATCAATAATTACTTATAAACTCTTTGAAGTCTCAGGAGTTCAATACTTGAGCCACAGATCTTCAAATAGTGGGGGCAAAAGGTTCCATTGGAAGGGTTTCTTTAGCAAATCTGGGTTCTTCTACCTATCCCTTCATCATCTTCTTTTGTCTATCCAACTAAAAAGGTGGTCCATCTGGTCAAAGGGAACAATTTGTGGCCAGGGTTCCCTAGTTAGCGAAGTTGATAGCATTTTTTTATGGTCTTGATGGTGTGTTGCTCTTTTTCCTGGGCCATTTGGGGTTTCGGGCCCTTGGCTTAGTTGGGAATTAGGCCCTTTGTCTGGGGAGAGGGTATTGGCTTCTGATGAGGGGCATTCAGTTTTTCAAGATCATGGCAATACTGCTCATTGTTGCCTCGGAAACGACATTGAAGCAAGATTTGGTGTGGTGCTTATCCTGGTTGATGGCAACATTGGGATAATCCAGAGTCTTCAGGTGGCAAGGTTGGAAACCCGGCTTTTTGGAAACCTAGAGTAGTGACATAAAGGCCCCTAACACCTTAGTTTGGACCCCTAAGGCAGACCGAAGGCCCAGGGAAACAGGGGAAAACCCCAGGTTTGCTCAAGAGCACGGCAAATCTGGAGTTGCTTTTAAACTCCATATGCATCCTTGAGAGAAGCCAAAAGGAAGAGAGAAAGAGGCAAAAAGCATGTGGAAGAGTAAAAGAGTCATGCACCGCAGCTGCAGGTTGGGACAGCAGAATTAACTCTACCGGTGAGACCCGGAATAAACTTCACTGGTGGGCTCCAGAATAAACTATATTGGCAGGCCTCAAAAATGAACTCCACTGGTGAACTCCCTAAATAAATTCCATTGGTGGCCATAATCAATGCTACTGGTAGGTCTCAAGAATCAACTCAACTGGTGAACCACCAAAATCAATTCCATTGGTGGCCAGAATCAATGCTACTGGAGAGTCTCAAGAATCAACTTCACTGGTGGGCCCTAAGAATTAAATCCATTGGTTGTCCCCAAGAATAAACTCCAATGGTGAGCCCCCAAGAATCAGCTCCACTGTTGGGCCCCCAAGAATCTATTCCACTGGTGGGCCCTGAGAATCAGATCTACTAGTGGGCCCCAAGAATCAACAGTCTCTCAAAATAACGATTCAATATACGTATACTACTATTTCCCAAAGCCTCTATATTAAGCTGCCTTCTCAGCTCATGCGCACATAATATTCAATGACAGCAGGCTTCTTCCTTTAAGCATTCATATAAAGCATTTATTATCACAAACTTGTCCAACACTTTAGGACACATGTAAAAAAATTTTAAGCAATAGAACAAGGGATAGTGGTATACTTAAGGTTAAAGTCCAGCATCCAGCTCTTTTTCGGACCAAGTTCATCCATGTAGTAAGTCAAGACCCTTCACTCACCAATGGATTTATTAACTTTTTGATGATGTTATTGGACATTGTATTAACTCAGAATTTTTTTTTAGATTCGGACAAGAGTTTTTTTCTAGCTACAGGGGACCTCAATGGGGTCTTCTGTAGCTCCAGGGTATGCAAACCTATTTATTGCAATGTTAGAGAAGTCATATATTTTTTTCTCTATATATCAACCACATATTGTTTTATGGCGGCGGTATGTGGATGATATTTTTTTTAATTTGGCGTGGGACAGAATTGATGTTCCAAGAATTTTTGGAATACATCAATGGATTTCATCGGCTTATCCAGTTCACAGCACAAGTAGAATGGGATAGCATAGAATATCTTGATGTACAGGTTTTTAAAAAAGGATCTAAATTGAAAACATGTTTATACTCAAAAGAGATTGATCGCAATAACTTATTGCATAGCTTCCATAACCCAACTGTGTTTAAAGGCATCTTAAAAGGTGAACTAATAAGAGCAAGACGCATCTGCTCAAATGAACAGATGTGGTCAAGTTGTAAGTTCAAAATTATAGAGAAATTTAAAAACGGGGTTATAAAGAAGATGAATTTAATGAAATAGCAGAAGTGTTTCTTCTTTAAAAAGAGAGGAATTATTTATGTCTAAATTGAAATCAAAACAAGACAGAATTATGTTTATATCCACATATGATCAACATGCTAATATGATTAAAAAGGTTCTCTGTTAAAATTGGGGAAAGTTGTTAAAGGGGGCCAATTGGGATCCTTTTATTATGGAAAAGGGGGGCTGTTTAAAAGATCTCCCCCGGGGCATTTGGGGGGGAAATTTTAAAAAGGACGTAATATGGGGGGGGGACCCCTTTTTTTCCGGGTGCCCCCCTTTCTGCATTAATAAAGTTCCCAAAAAAAATTTTAGACAAAAGGGTTTAAAAGAGACGGAAAAGGGGTACAAGGTACTTTTCCAATTTGTTTAAAAAGGCGGATTTGTTCTGGAAAAAATTGTACCTGCGGATAATAAAAGGATCCTCCATCAGACATCCATTACACGGTGCAGAAATTAAGTTCAGAGATTTCTCTACATGTAACACTACTCAAGTAGTCTATCTTATAAAATGCCCCTGTGGCTCAGTGTATGTCAGCCAGACAAAAAGAGCAATCCGGATACAGTACAGACCAAAAGTTTGGACACACCTTCTCATTCCAAGAGTTTTCTGTATTGTCATGACTACTTTCATGACACTGGTCTAATTGTCCTTTCCCTTGTGTTCTTTAGCCCAAACAAGTCTAGGAAACACTGCTAAGGAAAAGGAACAAGCAGAAGAGATTTGTTTGGGCTAAAGACCAAGGAATGGACTTTAAGACCAGTGTCATGAAATTTAGTCATGAAAATCAGAAAACTTTTGGAATGAGAAGGGTGTCCAAACTTTTGGTCTGTACTGTGTCTGAACGAACACAGATCAGCGATCCGTTTGTTTAAACAAAAAATACATAAGTTTGGCGAAACGTCACTTGCTCGCCATTTCTGTGAAGCTAACCACGGAGTTGGAGAACTCCGTTGGTGTGTACTAGAGCGCGTAGAATGCAAGGATGCAGAGAGGGTTAAAACCCAACTCTTGCAGCGTGAAGCCTATTGCATTAATAAAATGCAATCCCTGGCCCCAAAAGGTCTTAATGAAACGTATAGTCTAAAAGTGTTTCTATAATATGTACAGCTTTGGTATTTTGTTGTTGTTTTATCTGTTGGTTTTAACATTAATATGTGGTTTTTAAACAGTTGCACTACGCATGCTTGAGAAAGAAGGCGGAGCCTTGAAAACGTCGCTATTCGAGTGCCCATGTTTGCATCTCCTCAGCTATCCCATGTGGATGAACTTGGTCCGAAAAAGAGCTGGATGCTGGAATTTAACCTTAAGTATACCACTATCCCTTGTTCTATTGCTTAAGAATTTTTACATGTGTCCTAAAGTGTTGGAGAAGTTTGTGATAATAAATGCTTTATATGAATGCTTAAAGGAAGAAGCCTGCTATCATTGAATATTATCACCAAGAATCAACTCCACTGGTGGGCACCAAAAATCAGCACCACTGGTGGTTCCAAGAATCATCTCTACTGGTGGGCTCCAACAATCAACTCCACTAGTGGGCTCCAAGAATCAACTCCACTCGTGGGAACCCAAAAAACACAGCTCCACTGGGGATTGGATTCCCTAAGAATCAACTCCACTGGTGGGACCCCTAAGAATCAACCCCATGGTGGGCCCCAAGAATCACTCCATGTGGGAACCCAAAAATTAGCTCCATGGTGGTTCAAAAATCAACTCCACTGGGGGCCCAAGAATCAACTCCGCCCCTGGTGCGAAAACCCCAAAGGAATCAGCTCCACTGGTGGACCCTAAGAATCATCACCAGTGGTGATCTCAAGAATTAGCTCCACTGGTGGGAATCAAAAATCAGCTCCACTGGTGGGTCCAAGAATCAACTCCACTGGTGGACCCTAAGAATCATCACCACTGGTGATCTCAAGAATCATCACCACTGGGGGGCCCTAAGAATCATTACCACTGGTGGGCCCCAAGAATCAACTCCACTGATGGGCCACAAGAATCAAGTCTACTGGTGGCCCCAAGAATCAACTCCACTATTGGGCCCCAAGAATCAAGTCTACTGGTGGCCCCAAGAATTAACTCCACTGTAGGGCTCAAAGAATTAAACCCAGTGGTGGGTCCCCAGTATCAAGCCCATTGGTTGGCCCTAGGAATCCCAGACACTGTCTGAAGGTCATGGTTTTAGAAAACTTGTAGGGACATAACAGGGTTGCATTAGGGGTCATGATTGGGGCTATTTTAGGGTCAGTTTTAGGCACTATTGTTGTTATTTGTGATTGATATTATTTTTTATCATAAATATGATTAAAGTTTTTATTTTTTTAGATGTCCAAGGCACATTTTTTTTGTACTCTGTTCCTCAAAACCGATCCATTTTCTTCTTAATGTTGACATCCATCCCCCCCGCTTGTCTCAGCTGGACCACATTTCAGCGAGATCTCGGCATCAGAATGTGTAAATGTTTATCCTCGACGATCGGCGCCCACATTCCCCTCTGTCTTCTGCCGTGAAACATCACTGCTACAGAGTTAATGGTTTCTGTTCAGTTTATTACATTATAAAATTTTATACGGCTTCTGCAAGATACATGCGATGTTATAACAGTAAATACAGTCAGATGGAGAAGTGTCAGCTCCAAGAGAGAAGTTATGTGATTTTTAATACACAAGAAAAATCAGACATAGAGAGGAAAACCGAGCGGCGCCGAAAATGAGCCCGAAAATGCATTTATGAAGATGTGAATCTGTGTCAGTCCAGGGTTAGGTTGTTGCATTTTACGACTGCTAATAACACCATAAAATAATAAAATGATAAATATAAGTCTATTATATTTACTGTATGTACATAAAACAATGGAGTAATGCAGGCAGGCTCATATACACCAGGCAATGGGGATATATTGGACGTGACTGCGGAATATGGGATCAGATTTGAATAATAGCTGGAGAGATGGGGAAACAAAAAGGGATTTATCATCTGGCAGTATAGGTTGTGTCTGAATAGGATATATGGGCATGACTGCAGCAGAGCAGAGGGCATATTCAGATGGTGCACCGGGCAGAGGGTTCACTTAAATGGTGCACAGAGCAGAGGGTATATGTAGATGGTGCAGAGCAGGGGGTATATATAGATGGTGCACAGGGCAGAGGGTATATGTAGATGGTGCACAAGGGCAGTATGGTATATGTTTAGATGGTTGCACAAGCAGAGGTATATGTAATGGTGCAGCAGAGCAGCAGGTATGTCAAGTCTGATTTACATATATATCAGTTTTTGAAACTTTTATACCTTTGTACTTTTCAGAATTCTAATTTTTCCTCCTTTGCTACTAAATTGCTCAGCTATGAGGAAACTATGCAATACAAGATGCGCTTGACATCCTGTGACCGCACGCCAGAATGACATCAAATATTTACCAGAAAATAAGAAGACTTACAGAAACTACCCCGA
Source organism: Phyllomedusa bahiana (assembly GCA_025379985.1). Lineage (NCBI taxonomy): Eukaryota > Metazoa > Chordata > Amphibia > Anura > Hylidae > Phyllomedusa > Phyllomedusa bahiana. The sequence continues at coordinate 116,984 of JAODAL010004475.1, read as the reverse complement.
GATGGACGTCTGTACAGTGGCAAGCCTAAATGGTCAGAATTTGACAGCAGAAGATGTCTGATTTGTTGCAAAATTACCACGCCTTAACCATGCCCCTTCCTTTCTGTTGTATATATATTTGTGCGCTTAAAAAACCTCCCCAGGAAGTGCTGACTGGAATCAGTGAGAGCATGAGACTGGGTATTTATGAAACGGTAACTGTTTGTACTGTGTCATACTTAGCACAGTGGCAACCACATGCTGAATTTGAGATTCGGATTACCTGACTTGACCCGGTTATTAGTCGTGCTTACACGACCAGACAATTTTGCGCCTAACCGTGGTCTGTAGGATCACTGAAAAGGAAAACCACAAGCCTGCGGACCGTGCAGACTTGCCGGATGAACTCCTGACGCTTCCTGAGAGGCTTGCGCAACCTCACTGAGTCACGGTTAGTTTACTCATATTCTATATATGTGTGGCTTGCCTGTGAATCAGGAAGTGATAGTTTTAGTAATCCGTTAGTTTAGACGGGTCAGTGAGTTAAACGTCTGATGGTACAGACGTGTGTGTCTTCTCCGGTGGATCTCGAACAACCAGCACTGTGGATATTTCTTTCATTACCTAACGTACGGCTTCAGTCGGTTACTGTATACAAAGTGGACAGTATTAGCAAGGAGGAAGTGAAAAGACAGCCCGTACAGTGAGGAAAAAAGAGGAAGTAAAGTCAGTCTGCGTACAAAAAAAAAAAAAAAAAAAGGAAGTTGTCTGTATAATTCAAAGAAAAAAAAAAGTATTGCGTTTAATAAAGGAAATTTATCCTGTTTTATTCTGTTTTTGAGCCGGAATATTTTTTACTGGGATATAGGCGTCAGTCCCGAGAAAGGAGACAGGGCAGGTATCCACTACAGACCCTTAATGGTTCCATAAGTTCACTAGGGACTTGGTAGAGAAGTACTCTGTTACTTGTAGAGATACACGCAAACTGTGCCGTTTGGGGTTGAGGGGGCCCAAACGACAGTAAATTCTGTAACCGAGAAAGGTGAATCTTCGGGGCGTAAATGTGAATTTCACACTGTGAGCAAGCTGCACCAGTGTATATTCTAACCTAGTAATTATGTTGCGGCTATTTTAAAACGGAAACAAGCTCTCCCTGCAGGGCACAACGGACAACTGTAGAATTATGTCAGAGCAGAGAAGGAAAAAATATGTGAAGGAGAGTGAGTCGCTTGTATACAATTAGTTGGATTGCCATCAGACGGCAGACTGCAGCCCAGCATGTGGAAAGATATACTTAATACAAGACAGAGCATGCTGGAAGATGAGGATTATAGAAGCTCACAGGGCTTCATCTCAGAGTTTGCGAAGGGCTATGCAAGTTGAAGGATAACTCAAAGTTTAAGGGAGAATGAGGAGATGAAGAAATCTGAAATGCGGTTTAGTTATTTAAAATCTGATGTCACCAAAAATCAAATTAAACTGCAACTGTTGCGATGCGCCACCGCCCTATGATGGCGCCTGTAGATGGACCGGAAGGTGGACCTGCACACAGTGGTTTGGCAGAACCCAGACTTCCGTGAAAACGTGCATCAGCTGTGGGGGCACCACGCCCTCATCTGTGCATTTCGCTGTCCCACTTCCGTTGCAATGTCATCATTTTTGTGGCGGCCTGAAAGTGAGTGGAAACAGGAACTTCCTGTGGCAGCCATCTTGGTCCACCATCAGCAGCCAATCTTGGTATGGCCAACAAGGAAACACTCCTGGATGGCCATCTGGTATACCCACTGAACCCGAACCACATCCCTTGTATCCGGTAATAACGACTTCCGTATCCTATTTACACAGGCCCAACTTCCGGCTAGTCCCACAGCACAGAGTAGGCTCAGTGCACCTCCTCCTCCGTTTGTCTCATTGTTCCCCCAGTGTACACACAAGCCAGAGCCCAACTGGCTGACATTGCTTCATGATGCTCCAGCACCCGGACCCTCCCATTATCTGACATCACCACTCTCGATGCCACATGGGTCCCGCCTCAAAGGGCCCAGTCCCATGCTTCGGTCTCATATGAACCCACCCGGTTTTCCGAGATAGGGGATCCCTACCGATTACAGAACAGTGGATGGGGGTGGTTTCAGAGAATATAAACTACTGTGACGATGGGGACAGATCACACTCATGTATGGGTTATTGAGATCTTGTACAGCTTAATTGTGGTTTGGCCATGGAAACACTGCTAACTCAATTTGGAGCATAGTCGGATTAGCACACCGACTGTTTAGAACTTGGAGGTCCCTCCCCTATACATGTAGAAAGCAGAGCCTTATTAGCACCAAGTAACCGATGGAAGTAGGGACATAGCTGTTACCACGGGCCCTGTTCGGCCTTCCTTGCTCTAACCGATCCATGCTGTAGGCCCAGTTTTATTACAGAAACCATCCCTGAAAACCAGTCCGCTCGCATGCTCAGGTCACATATGGAAGCCTCTAGGGTAGCATCCAATGTGAGCAGAGAACCATGCCAGACAATCAATAGCTCTACACTAATTTCTTCAGGCAATCTTTGGGAACCCCTATGAAGTGACTGTATAGAAAAAGTGGCGGACATAGTGCAACAATACATACAACACAACCCACCACGCTTAGTGAATTCAAGATCGTGGACAAATTCCCCAGATGGCTGCTGACGTGAAGAGAGCCCATACTACACAGGATGGAGCCAAGCATACCTGATGTCCAGCACCCCTCCACCACCTACTTTCCAGACACAAGATTCTTAAGTTGATTGCCATTGAATATGTAAATCAACGTTTCTTAGAAATAATCCAGTTACTCCACAGCCCATGTAGGCCTGCTACCACACTCCGAAACCGAGGATGGAAACCACTCAGTAATGCAAGTTTAACCCGCAATCAAGTTCAACTCTGGTGAATCACTCCCGGATCCAAAAGGCACCCTATGCCTTTTTAATAAAGACTGTGCAAATACAGAAGACCTAGGGCAGCAACCTGGAAGGATCTAATTGCCATACTTGAAATCAAGGCCACAGATAGTTTATCTACCTAATAATAAAGGCACATCTGGATGAGCAGACTCACCTCCACGGATTCATGGTACTCAGGCGTGACCTTATGTGAACAATTGAAGAGAATCGGCACATACATGCTCACCAGACCAGAGCCGTCGTCAATGCAAGATGGCCAAAAGAAGAAGATAATATGTGACAATATGCAGCTCGCATCACACCAAAATTTGAAGATTTGGGGATTTTCTCATTCAAAACAAGAACCCATGCCTCTTTATTATTGACCCTGCATTCAAAGGAAGGGGCTACAAGAACCTATTAATATGACAAGGATTAACTCTGTCAGGCCTGAAACTGTGGACTATACCATTGAAGGGAAGCAGTTATTATTGCCAAAGGTTCGCATGAAAGCATAATGGTCAAGAGAATAAAGAGGAAGACGAAGAAGAAGAAGAAAGTGATGATGATGACCTCAGGTTCAGGGAGGACCCAGACCAAGAAAGTGCTGAGTGAGTGTTACCAATGAATGCCAAACCTGACTCAACAAAATCAAGTGTATCAAACCTGTACCTCAACTAGCCACCCTGCATCCTCTCTCAAGGGGAAGAAGGAGACCTGAATATTCACACAGAAGAAGAAGAAGACACTTCTAAAATGATCACATGACTTGCCTTAAACAGATGGAGGCGAAAACTTCCCACCTTCCTACTGTCTCATGTTTCAAGCTGGAGAACCCTGATTAATGTCTTCCTTCACATATGGATCCAGATATGCAGATTGAACAAGGACAATTCCAAACAGATTTGCTGTGGTACCTTGCATGTAAACCGTAAAGGCTGCATCTTTAACCTTCGAGTATGTCAGTCCAGGAAGCTGAACTTTTGGCTGTAACAGAAGTCTTGCAAGCTCGCATTAAGAAAGACTTGGTAACATATACACTGACTACAGCCTTACGTGTATGGATGTGGCCCATGACTTTCGGCCTGAAGTGGGCCCTGCGAGGTTTCCAGATAGCAGCGGTAGTGGAATCCCGGAATCAAAGAACCAAGAGACTTTCAGACCATTTGATGTATGCTCTCCAGCTGCCGGCCCAAGTGGCTGTCTTGAAAACCAAACTCATGAAAAATGGAGGCCAGGGGAAATACAACGCTGAAGCAGGCCGCAAGGCGCAGCCCCCTCCTCCCAGTAATGCGAGAGAAAGCAGGATGGCTTATACGTATCACAGGAAAAGAGAAAAAGAAGCTAGAAGGAAAAGAAAGAAGAAAAGAAAAAGAGAAGAAAGATTAAAGCTAAGAAGAATGAAAAGAAAGGGAAAACGAAGAGGATGAAGTAATTAAAAAATCAAGGAAGAAATATACTTGAACCTCAGGTGCTGACCTGGTGACACAATTTACAAACCCAAATAAGCCCAAAGGAAAGGAGGAGTTTGGGATATGCCAATGCTTGTAACCCAGGAGGACTGGTACAAACGCCACAGAAAAGCATCTTCGCAAACCATGTAACCCTTTCCAACGATCCAGATTGACCACCGATCGAGTTGGCCCAGATTGGAAAATACAAATATGTCCCTAAGTGGTGGTTGGATATGTTCTCTGTGGTGGCCTGGAGGCCTACCCAGTCCCTAACATGACTGCAAAAACTACTGTAGAAAAAAGCTGCTGACTGAATTAGGTATGCAGATTCAAATCCCAGAAGTTATAGAGTCTGATCAAGGACCGGATTCACAGCAGAAGTAACCTAGAAACATTGGAAGCTAGTAGTAGCTGACCTTGGATTGCACACTCCATACATCGCTCCATAGCTCAGAAAGACGAGAGGATGAATGCCACACTCAAAAAACAAAATTCTCAAGCCATAAGGAAACCATCACATCTATGGCCAGAGATCCTAGCCATCGCCCTGTACTCTGGGGGGTTGTCCCTAAAAACCGAAACACCCCTAGGCATCCCACTGTCTCACGCCTTATGAGAAATTAGATTCCTTAGGCCCGCCTAGGTTAGGACAATACTGTCCACAACAGTTGAGTGCAGGGAAAGATAACCATTAAAATATGTCCTAAGTCTGTGTAATGAATTGAAACTAACCCATGCCGCACGTAATTGTTCCTCTATTCCAGATACTGACTCAGATCAGAGCACCCACAAACTACAACTGTTGAATAAGCTCCTAGAGGCCGACAAATCATCATGAATCACGCCTTTATCCCTTTATATTCATTTGTGTTGTTTTTAGGTGTGTCGAAAATACAAGGAGGGAAACGACCCAGGGGGGTTGGCTGGTGAATTCAAAGCTAGGGATCAATAAACCAAGACTTGAAACCAATGAATACCACAAAAATAAAGATAAACCAAGGTGTAGATTGATAAATAGTATCCATTAAAACCAACGAGAATTGTAAACCAAACCCAGATATCCTGCGACACATTCGTTTGAGCATTAGAAGCAATATCAATCCATGGCCTAACCAAATAGCCTAGCATTTAGAAAATTTCTTAAAAGACACTCACAAGGGGTAATTGTGAGAAAATAAAGAGTGAGATTTTCCTTTAGAAGTGACCGTTCTGGCTTCCAGACCCTAGAAATTTTCTATCAGTCTTTATCCCTAGTCTTTCCAGTAAAACAAACATTTTCACGCAAACTTTCAGGATTTTATCCTAAAGTGGTTGCTAGATATCCACAAACTGTTCACTGCTAAGGGACTGCTCTAATGTAAGCACCTGGCTTGTCAATTTGGGTCAAATCCCCCGTCATCCTCACCATCAGAGCAATGTAGAAGAGACCGGCGATCGCTTATACGCCCCCTGGAGCAAGCCTGGCAGTGGTGATGCAGGCTGGTTTTATTACCCAGCGCCACCTGTCCAGAGTAGCTATCTAAATACGTGGAGACATATTCATTCTAGATTAAGTTTAAAAGGTTACGATGAACGAAGCACATTGAAATGATCATGGAGTTTCACACAAAAATTAGGGAAAATTAAGTATTTAGGGGGGATTGTCAAGTCTGATATACATATATATGATTGTTGTATACTTTTTATGACCTTTGTACTTTTCAATTTCTAATTTTTGCCCCTTTGCCTACTAAAACTTCTCACTAAGGAACTATGCAATATAAGATGGCCCGAATCCTGTGTAACCGCACCCAGATGACGTCAAATAATTTACTGGAAATCACATGTTTTACCAGAACTAAGAGGACTTACAAGAAACCTACCCGAGTTGACGTCTGTACAGTGGCAAACCTAAATTGGGTCAAGAAGTGGACAGCAGAAGATGTCTGATTTGTTGCAATAATAACCAACGCCTTAACCAGCCCCTCTCCTTTCCGTGTAATAATATTTGTGCGCAAATAAACTCCATAAGTGCTAACTGGATCAGGGTGAGAGCATGACGGGTTTGAAACGGAACTTTTTGTATCTGGAGTCATTCTGTGTCACAGTGCCACACAGTGCTATTAAGATTCGGAGTAACTGACTGACCCGGGTATTGTCGTTTTCACGACCACGACAGTATATGTAGATGGTGCAGAGAGCAGAGGGTATATGTAGATGGTGTAGAGAGCAGAGGGTATATGTAGATGGTGCACAGAACAGAGAGTATATGTAGATGGTGCACAGGGCAGAGGGTATATTCAGATGGTGCACAGAACAGAGGGTATATGTAGATGGTGCACAGGGCAGAGGGTATATTCAGATGGTGCCTGGAGCAAAGAGTATATTTGGATGGTACACAGAGCAGAGGGTATATGTAAACGGTGCACAGAGAAGAGGGTATATTACAGTGGTGCACAGAGCAGAAGGTAAATCTAGATGGTGCACATAGTACAGGGTAAATTTAGATGGTGCACAAAGCAGAGGGTAAATGTTGTTGGTGCACATAGCAGAGAGTATATTTAGATGGTGCCTAGAGCAAAGAGTATATTTGGATGGTACACAGAGCAGAGGGTATATGTAAACGGTGCACAGAGAAGAGGATATATTTAGATGGAGCACAGAGCACAAGGTATATTCAGATGGTGCACAGAGCAGAGTGAATATTTAGATGGCGCACAGAACAGCAGGTATATTAAGACTGGGCACAGAGCAGAGGGTATATTTAGATGGTGCACATATGTTCCCAAGATCTCTATATATATAGATTTATTTGAAGGGGTTATCAGATAATTTTGTGGGTGCCGGCTGTAAGTTGTCATGTAAAGACACATATTCACTGACATTCTGAGCCGTTTATGATATTCTGCTGTTTATGTATGTAAGCTTTGCTCAAAAGTTACATTGCCCCTTTCTTATACAGTTGTGAGGAAAAAAAAGCAAGTTACCACATCGGAATATTCTGGACTTCTCCATTAATTACTAATACAAAATGTCAATCCAGGAAGAAGGAAACAAAAGACACGGACCGCACATCCACTTACCGTACATTCACCTATTGCTTCTCAGCAAAAATATTTACAAAAATGAACAGGAGGTTCTTAGTTACTTTTTGATCAAAGAGTATAAGCCCAATTGCCACTTCACGGCGACCTCTATAAAGTGGGTCCCTACACTGGAATGTAGCACCACATGGACGCCACTGACACCAATAAGGGGGAACAGCCCAATGGTTCAACAGCACCACTGCTGCCAGACCTAGCCTTCCCTCCCCCCTTGGTCCATGTCTTTTTTCTTCTTCCTGGATTGAACTAGTATAACATTGTCTGATTGTATCTAAATCAGAAAAATAGACTAATACAAAGTAATTAATGTCGCACAGACAGCAGCTACTCAAGTCTTATTAATCCCATTGGGTAAACATCCACAGTGCATGGAATCTTTAGCATTACCTACATTTCTGTGTTGATTACTTACCAAGCCTGGTTTGAATGTTTGTACAGTAACAATTACACACAAATATTGTAACAAATAAAACACAGATATTTGTAATTTTCACATCTTTCATTTAGCACATTGGGTAAATATCCACAGTGCAGGGGGAAAAAGTGAGTGAACCTTTAACTAGTGTTGAGCGATTACGTTGGCCATCGACATCGGTCGATGGTCGATAGCCGACCATCATCGACAAGATATTCGATGGTCAGATAGATAGATTTATGATCAGCTGACCATTAAAGTCCTATGGAAGCAACAACACCTTCATTCTTACACCCAAACAGGGCTGGAGAAGCTGAAATTAACATCCACAACAGTCAAATGGATACGTGCTACATCTTAGGCAACACACTTAGGTTATAAAAGCCACGGGAAAAAAAAACAACCATTCACTATCCTGTCTTGTACCACAGCATGACCCTTAACCTGCATCAACCACAAATTAAAAAGTGCCAGAAGGCAGTATGATTTGAACCATCATGTTACTTGAACTGGACATTGAATATCCCTGTCCTGGAACGCAGCATGAGCCCCAAACCTGCATGACCCCCAGATTTAAAAAGTGCCGGAAAAAGGAGTCTTTCAAACACCATTTTAGTTTCACTGGACATAGACTATCCCTGTCCTGGGCCACAGCATGACCATTAAACCTGCATGACCCCCACCGATTTTAAAAAGTTCCTGGAATATAAGAGGAGTCCTTTGACTTTCAACCAACCATTTTAGTTTCAATGGACATATACTGTCCCTGTCTGGGTAGCCCTTGCCCCTCCGTATGAGTGCGGACCAATTGAGCTTCACTTGGAAATACTGGTGGTTAACGCTCCTGTTCCACCCAGGTGCCCTTTTTCTTGGCATTCTTTTTCTCATTTTACTCAACGTGCTGAGGAAATTGTCTCTGTACTTTGTTCTCTGTCCGTGCTCCATACTCCATGTCCTCTGAATAACCTACATCTGGTCAAATTTTCCTGTACCTCCCTTATACAATTCAGAGGAATTATTTTACCAGCTATTTTGTACATGCAAGTTTTTTAGTAGTTTAATTTTAGAAAACACATTTTTAAAATGGAATCCCACCATGTCTTTATTTCTCTTTTTTTAATTGTATTAAATAGGTTGTCTCAATACAGGGATTGATAGCTATGTTAAAGATCTTGCAAAAACAAGTCATTTTGCAATATGTGTCCATTAACAGTGTCCTACTCTTGACAATTGTGAAGAACAAATGTCTGTTAAAACAACATTTTTTTATAATAGGACCTGTAGTATAGCTGCATGTCACAGCAAAATGCCCCCAAAAATTCAAAGCATGTCCCTTGAGCCACTTTGGTCAATTGTGAAGAACAAATGTCTGTTAGAAACAATATTTTTTTATAATAGGACCTGTAGTATTGCTGCATTTCAAAGCAGCATGACCCAAAAAAAATTATAAAAATAAATGACTTCTCAGCAACTGTTAAAAATTTTTAGGGAGAAATGCCACTTAGAAGCCACATTTCTGTTCCAAAGGACCATGATTATTGCTGTATCTCACAGCAACATGACCCCAAAAAATTATAAATATGACTTCTCAGCCACTATTAAAAATTGTGATGAGAAATGCCACTTAGAAGCCACATTTCGGATATTAGAAGGTATTTTTGGCACCTTTCAATTCCCCTGTGGTGACTACAAAATTGCTGTATTCACATTTAAGTGCAAGCTGCCTCAATGAACATAGCTGTAGTGCGCAAAAGTGAAAAAACACGTATCTTTAATGTATTCCGATAATAAAAGGTATTTTTGGCACCTATCAATCTGTGCTGACTACAAAATTGCTGGATTCTAATTTAACTGCAAGGTGGCTATATCAACAAAGCTGGAATGGGCAAAATTGAAAAAGAACACCTATCTGAAATGTATACTGAGAATAAAAGTGCAGTTTTGCACCTAACAAAGAGACCTGCAGTTACTAGAAAAGAAGTGTATCCTAATACAGGCTGCCAATATCCAGGAAATATTTCAATAGAAAAACTGTTAATAATAAAGCTATTGCGTGCAATGTCTACACTAAGTCTTGGTGAACTTTATCCAGTATTCTTTTAAAAGAGCTTGTCTGTGTTCGCCTGGGGGCCCCCCCCCCCCTTCGCTCCCCTCTGTGACTTTACAGCGGTAGATGCTCCTTTAAAATTCTCTACTTAACTACATAAAATCTCTGATCTAACTAAGTTGTAAGGATCACAGCTAATAGTAGAGCTTTCTCTGTGAAGAAATAGACTAATTTCGCTGAGCTGTTTGGCCACAGGCAGAGCGCAGGTCCTATCCTAGAGCTGAGAGACACTGAGGCTGAACAGGAAACGCTGTTCTATGTAAAACGAGGTCATGTGATTTTTCCAGCCAATCGCAACCATACACATCCCAGTCATGGACGTCGCACACACATCTCACCCTGCTCTATTCTGTAAGCTGATTTGCTGGCCGCCAAAATGACAGGAAGCGCAGAAAAAGGCGCGATCTTAATAGATGATGCACAGATTTTAACCTACATTATCGCATGATCTAAAAATTTCGATCAACATAAAAACTGTGCCGATTTCAACTTTGTCGATAATAATCGCTCAACACTACCTTCAACATCAATTGGATTTGTGCACCGATCAATAACGAAGAGTCATCTGACTGTCTCTAAGTCACAGTTATAAACAGACACAATGTAACTAATAGCAGATACAAATATAAACTCTGTCTGGGCAGATGCTGTGATTGGATGGATTTGAACCCAGTAGCTTAGTGCTTCAAGTCAAGAGTGCCACTGTGCTGCCCTGTACTAACCACTGAGCCACCATGCTAACCACTGAGCCACCATGCTAACCATTGAGCCACTGTGCTGCACTGTGCTAACCATTGAGCCACCATGCCGTGCTGTGCTAACCACTGAGTAACCATGCTGCACTGTGCTAACAGTTGGACCATGTTCACACGGCTTATTTGGACTTGGTTTTGGACGAGGTTTTTGGAGCGTTTCCGCTCCCAAAACCTTGCCTGAAACACGCTTCTTCAGTTTAGAGGCGTTTCTCGGCGAGGTTTTGGACGAGGTTTTGGATCAGGTTTTGGATCAGTTTTTGGATCAGGTTTTCACCCATACAAATTAATAGCCAGGACAAAAACAGTGCCCAAAATGCGCCTAAAACACGCTTCAAGAATTGACATGACACTTCTTTTTCAGTGCTTCCAAAAAAGCGTGTAAAAACCTTGTCGTGTGTGAACTACAACGAGGTTTTACATAGGAATCAATTAAATGAACTGGAGGCGTTTTGGAAGTGGATTTTGGCGAGGAAATGCTCCGAAAACCTCGTCCAAAACCATGTCCAAATAAGCTGTGTGAACAAGCCCTTGGTCCTCCATGTTGTACTGCACTAACCATTGAGCTACCATGCGGTGCTAACCACTGAGCCACTGTGCTGCACTGTGGTAACCACTGAGCCACCATGCTGTGCTAACCACTTAGTAACCATGCTGCACAGTGCTAACGGCTGGTCCACCGTGTTGTACTGCACTAACCATTGAGCTACCATGCGGTGCTATCCACTGAGCCACGTGCGAGGAAATGCTCCGAAAACTCGTCCAAAACCATGTCCAAATAAGCTGCTTGTGACACAAGCCCTCTGGTCTCCATGCACTGTACTGCACTAACCATTGATCTACCATGCGGTGCTAACCACTGAGCCACTGTGCTGCACTGTGGTAACCACTGAGCCACCCTGATGTGCTGTGCTAACCACTGAGTAACCATGCTGCACAGTGCTATCGGCTGGTCCACCTTGTTGTACTGCACTAACCATTGAGCTACCATGCGGTGCTATCCACTGAGCCACCGTGCTGTATTGTGCTATCCACTGAGCCACCGTGCTGCATTGTGCTATCCACTGAGCCACCGTGCTGCATTGTGCTATCCACTGAGCCACTATGCTTCTCTAAATCATGTGTCCAAAGTATGAAAGACATAGTCTAGTCATCTCGGCCTCCAAATAAATTTCATGTTTAGTCTCTTCTGGTTCCCAACTGTTTGTACATTGGTCGTCCATTGCTCACGTAGGACTTTTTTGAACAGAATTTTCAAACGCATCAACAGAGATCCGACTTGTATGAATTGTGGTATTTTCATCAATGTCATTTGGTTGTGAAGGTTGGAGAGTAAGGAAAGAAAAAAAACTGATTCCCATGAATTCTGGTGCACAGAGCGGAGGGTTTACAATCTCTTTGCACAATTTAAACAGCCCCTCTTCTCTGTGCACCAGAATTAATGGGAATCAGTTTTTTTTCTTTCCTTACTCTCCAACCTTCACAACCAGGTGACATTGATGAAAATACCACAGTTCATACAAGTTGGATCTTAGCAGTATACTGAGGAAAAAACTCTGCGTTCTGATTCTGTTCAAGTCCTTCACGGCCGTTCCCCCAAGAGCAATTCATCGCTGGATCTCTCTCTTCTTGTCCTTTCTGTATTAATTATTGATCCAAGTGGAACGAACCCTCCACCACATCTATTACTTCTCCATTAGGTGTGAAATTCGACATATTACCAGTTGTTGTGATCTTTGTCTTCTTCACAAGCCAATTTTTAGGTTGTGTCTTCCTACACTATAAGCAGGTGCTTGAAATCCTCTCCACTCTCGGCCGACAATGTTGTGTCATCCTCATGTTGAAGATTGTTGACGATCCTTCCACCTGTCTTCATACCTAGGTTCTCATCATATATAGGTTACACAGAGAACATATAGAGCCCGGTCTTACATTTTTGATTATTTTAAACCACTCACTTTCTCCTCCCTCTGTCAGTATAATATCTTCCTGATAGGTTGATGGATAGATTGTGCATTAAAACTGTCCTGGTATCCCCCAAGCTCCTCTCACTAGACTACAGTTTATCATGATTTACTCAGTCAAAGGTCTTCCTATAGTCAATGTAGCACAAGTGTCACGGTTCATGCCGCGGTCCCTGCCTTGGACCATCGCTGTGTCCATGCCTGCCATGTCTCTGCTAGGGCTCCCTGTTTAGGGGTCCCGGTGGCCTGTGTCCTTTTCTGTTTACTTGCCTGTCTTGTTGCTCCTGCTTCCTGGGCTCCTGTACGTGCTCTGCACCTCCTAGGGCGCACACGTGGCAGCTTCCTGCCCTGTATAGTTTCTCTGTCCTGTTCACATTCTTCTTGACCTGTGACCCCTGGCTATAAGAGGAAGTTCCTGTCTTTTCTCTGGGTCATTGTCGTACCTCTTTCTGAGAGGTTGTCCATCTGAGCTCCTGCTAGCTTCTCAGGGCTGCTATTCTGGACTTAACCCTGAGATGCCTGGTTCAGTTCCTGCAGTCCATCAGAGCTCCTGACCAGCTGTCTCTCGTCTTCTGCTGTCCCTGTACCCGTCCACTACCTTCTGTGTTTCTGCTGTCCTTGGACTCATACATTTACCTGCTGTATCCTGCCGTTATACCCGTCTAGTACCTGCTGTATCCTGCCGTTATACCCGTCTAGTACCTGCTGAATCCTGCCGTTATACCCATCTAGTACCTGCTGTATCCTGCCGTTATACCCGTCTAGTACCTGCTGAATCCTGCCGTTATACCCGTCTAGTACCTGCTGAATCCTGCCGTTATACCCGTCTAGTACCTGCTGAATCCTGCCGTTATACCCGTCTAGTACCTGCTGTATCCTGCCGTTATATCCGTCTAGTACCTGCTGAATCCTGCCGTTATACCCGTCTGTAACTGCTGTAATCCTGCGTTATACACATCTAGAACCTGTGAACCCTGCCGTTATACGTCTAGTACCTGCTGAATCCTGCCGTTATACCCGTCTATTTACCTGCTGAATCCTGCCGCCTCGCCAGTGTGTTAGGCGCAGTGTGGGACTGAGGCGCAGTGCGGCGCTGCGCCTGAGATTCGCCGCCAGAGGTAGTGCAGACAAACATGCGGGGAAAAGTCCGCCACGCCTGGCCAGTGTGTTTGGCGCAGTGCAGGGACTGAGGCGCAGTGCGGCGCTGCGCCTATGATTCGGCACCGGAGGTAGTGCGGTCATACATGCGGGGGAAAGTCCGCCGCGCCTCGCCAGTGTGTTGGGCAGTGCGGGACGAGGCGCAGTGCGGCGCTGCGCCTAAGATTCGCCGTCCGAGGAGGTGCGATCGTACATGAGGGCAAAATTTCCCTGCACCTCGCCAGTGTGTGTGGGGCACAGTGCGGGGACATGGGCGCAGTGCGGGACTTAGGCGATGCGAGACAGGCTGGAACAGCGAGAAATCATTCCAGATGTCGATGCGGGTATGAATCAAAAATCGCCTTATAAAGGCGTTCAACATTCTCAGGAAAAGAGCTGAAACCTAAAAAATAAAAAATACATAAAACAAAATCACTTTCCAATATCCTAATTCAAGAATTAGGATATTGTAAATTGCCGCGAAATACAGTAATTCAAATTCTGAAAGCTATTCTGATTGGTCGGCATAAACCGGCCAATCAGAATAGGAGCGACAGTGAACCATTAAAACCTATGGGGAAGTTTAGACCAATCAGAATCCACGGCGGGATAGTTCAAAATACAGTAAAAATGCAGAAAAGAGCTGATTAGTTAAGCTACCGGGGACGTGGCTAGCTCAGCCAAGCAGAATAGGAGCGACAGAGACCCATTAAAACCTATGGAGAATTATTGACCAATCAGAATAGGAGCGACAAAGACCCATTCTAGTCTATGGAGAAGTTTAGACCAATCAGAATCCACGGCAGGATAATTCAAAAAACAGAAAAAGCCCAGAAAAAAAAAAGGGGGTTTTGGATGAGCTAGGGGGGGCCGGGGGCATGGAGTATGAATAAAAAAATTATTTTTTTTAAAATTTAAACTTTTTCAGAAAAAAAGGCCAAACCCCTTCTTAAACCTAAATCAATTAAACCCCGAAAACGCTTTTGTCCCCCGAGCCCGGCGCAACAAAAGGGAATTGCAATAGAGAGAATCCCCGGAAAATACATAATTAAAAATTGTGTAAGTATTCTTTTGGTCGGGAGAACCCGGGCCAATCAAAAATAGAGGGGAAAAAGACCCATTATAACCTATGGAGAATTTTGGACCAATAAAAATTTTAAAAAAGGGGGGGGAACATTTCAAAATCCCAGTAAAAAACACGAAAAAGGAGCTAAAAGGGCTGAGCTAGCGGGGTTTGGGCAAGCTGGGCCCAATAAAGAATAGGAGGGGAAAAAGACCCATTTAGTTTTTTGGAGAAGTTTGGGAACCAAATCAGAATTTTTTGGCGAGACAGTTAAAAAACATTTAAAAAGGGACAAAAAAAAGTGATTGGCTGAGCTGCGGGTGCTTGGCTACCCGGGGGGGGGGGGGGGGGGGGGGCCAAACAGACCCGCGAGCTACTTCCCCCTTTTTTAGTCTATGGAGAGAGGGGCGTCTGAAATCTCGGCCTCAGCCCCGGGTTGGGGCATAAAGTTTTAAAAAAAAAAAATTATTTTTATTAAATGAAAAACATTATCAGATAAGAGCAAAACCCTTTCTTTACATTAAAAGCATTTAAAATCCCGAACAACGCTTTGGCCCGAAAACCTGGCGCTACATGGGGAATTGCAATAGGGGAAAATCGCCGGGAAATACAGAAATTCAAATTTTTTAAAAGCGTTTTCTCATTGGTGGGGGGGGGGCATAAACCGGGCCAATCAAAAAGGAGCGACATTTTCCCCCTTTAAAAACCTATGGGGGAAAATTTGGGCCCAAATCAAAATTTAGGAGGAAAATGCCCCATTAATCCTATGGAAAAAAATTCCCCCAATTTCCAATTCAAAGGGGGACATTTTCAAAAAAAAGAAAAAAATGCAAAAAAAACGACTTTTTGGGTTTTAAAGCAGCGGGAGCCGCCCAGCTTAGCCAATCAGAGCGCGAGCTATTTTTACTCATAAGTTCTAGGGGGAAAAGAAATTTGAGGCGTCTGTGATTGGCAAAGTTAAAAGGGGCCCCGTTTTTTGGGAAACCAAGGGGAGAGCGACCCGACGTTCCTAGGGGTTTTCTAATGCAATCAGAAATAAAACTGTAATCCCAAATAAAATTTATAAGACAACAAAATTTTTTACCGATGTTTTATAAAAAACAAATTTTGATAATTGGGGGTAACGAAAAAAAATTTTTAAAATCAATAAAATCATGTTTATTTCTTTTTTTTTCGTTACCCAAAGGGTTTCAATATTATAGGTGCAACTCGCGATTTTCCCTATTTTTCCTGGGCATATCCGATCCTGCTTCATTTTCCGCCGCCCCCGGGAGAAATTTATAAAAAAGTAAACCGGGTCTTCCTGCGGAGCTGCCAGCGCTGCACTGCCCCTCGCTTTGCCACTCGCCATCGTAAAATGAAGGAGTAAAACGAGGGCCCCTTTTTGTCCCCCCCCGGGAAACCCCCAAACACCGGCCCCACACCGGCCCCCCTTTGGGCCCCCCCCTTAAAGGGGGGAGCAGCTAAAAGGTGGCGATCGCTGCGCCTAACATTTCCACCAGTCCGGTTTTTGCTGATGCATATGTTTTTTTTCCTGCTGTTCTTTTAGGGTTTTCCGGTTGAAACCTTTCTACCCCCGCTTCTGTTCCGGGAGCCCTGTCCTGCCCCTCGGCTTTTTCCCGGGGTACCCCATGCCCAAGGGTATGACCGGGGGGATCCCCGCCCCCAAAGCCCCGCCCCTGCTTTGGGGGGGGCCCCAATGAAAAAGGGGGGCCCCTTTTTAGACTCCGCCCCCAACCTTTGGCCTATTACCATCTCGCTTGGGGTTGATCACAGGGGAATCCACCCCCCGGATACCAGCGATCGGCGCCTCAGTGCAGACTGTTACCGCCAGATCATGACAACAAGTAAGCAGGGTTATGGCTTTCGATCGATTTTTCAAGTATCTCTCTCATGTCTGCTAGGACGTTCTTTGTCCCTTCTGGATTCCTGGTTGCATTTCTGGAAAGGGTTTTTTTTCCCTGGGTTTATGGGTTTGGCCCTGTCGAAAAAAACCTTTAAACCCCCTTGAACGGGGGCCTGAATAGCCCTTTTAAAAGGGGTTTGTTAAAAATTTTAGATAATGATGGAAAATCACAGTATATTCCTTTAAATTGTTGATAAGCCCGGGGCCCCTCTTCGGGGACTTGGCCCCTATCCCCCAAAAACCAGCAAGGAAAACTCTCTGTTCTGAACGGAAAATTGGTCAAGACTCTCTAATAAACATGAATAAGAGCTCTGAGTATAGCCAAGTGGTGATGTTCATCTATCAGGGCACTAAGTAAGACAACTTAAAATGGGGGGTAAAAAATTTAGACGTTGTAACCGAAAATTTTAACACAATACATTGGCGCATTGTAGACTTCAGAATTACTTAAAAAAGTCTTACGTTAGACATTATTGATACATCTCCCCATAGTTTCCAGGAGACAATGCCCAAATTTTATAAAAATGCCCTTGTGGAAAGACTAAGGCAGCGTGACCAAAAGTGTTTTTAACCAATTTTATAAATTCTCCCTTTTTTTTAAATATGTCACATCATAAGACAAACCACGTGCACCAAAAATTTTGTGTTCCTCGAAACCTTTGAAAACCCTTTAAAAAAAAGCGAATGGGCATTTTTTGGAGTGAGCACACAAATGGTCCATCATAAAAAATTGCCAAGAAAACCCCCCAAAGAAGGGCCAGGAAAAGTGGGGGTTTTGTCAGACAACTAATACTTTTTTTTCGCAAATGTTTGTTACAATTCTGTCCTACTGCTCTTACATGTATTTTTGGTGCACAGTGATTGGCGGCAAAGCGCCTCTCTACATACAGTTGCGGTACACATGTCCTGTACGCCTTACTTATTGTGAGGTGCAGCAGTGATTGGCGGTCTTAGCGCCCCCACAGTACAGTGCGGTACTACATACCCACTGCCTACATGAAAGTGAGGTGCATGCGTTTGGGGCTATACCCCTCTACAGTACAGTGTGGACTACATGCCCTTATGCTCTTTCATATTGTGAGGTCATGCGTGATTGTTTTCCCTCTCTCAGTGCAGTAGATACTACAGTCCCGTACGCCTTACATTTTTGTGAGGTGCATGCAGTGATTGGTGGTCTAAACCCTTCTACAGTACAGTGGGTACTACATGTCCTGTTTTCTGCTCTTACAGGATTAGGAGGGATGCATGATTGGCGGTCTAAGCCCCTCTCACAGTGCAGTGGGCAATAATTCCTGTTTTCTGCCTTACATGTATTATGAGATGTACAGTGATTGGGGGCTATTTTCTCCTCTCTACAGTACAGGTGGTACTACAGCCCTGTACGCTCTTACAGTATTAGTAGGTGTGCAGTGATGATGGGCAAAGCTCCTCCTACAGTGCAGATGTAGTACATTCCGTCTGCCTTACTGTTTATGAGGTGCAGCAGTGATTGGGGCTATGCACCTCCTACAGTACAGATACATTTTTCCGTATGCTCTTTCATTATTAGTGAGGACATGCAGGGATGGCGGTCTATAGTTTCCCCTCTACAGTACGTGCGGTCACTGTCCTTTACGCTCTTACATTATTATGAAGTGCATCAGTAGGCCATAGCCCTCTCACAGTACAGTCATACTACACCTTACTGCCTTACATATATTATTTAGGTGCAGGGAGTGATTGGTGGCTAAGCACCTTTACAGTACAGTGTGACGCAAAGTCCTTATGCTGTTACATGTATTATAGGGGCATTTCAGTGATTGGGGATCTAACGCCCCCCTACAGTACGTGCGGGGACTCATATCCGTTACCTTACATGTATTAGGAAATGCATGCAGTGATTGGGGTCATATGCCCTTTTACATACAGTGCGACTAATGTTTTTTAGCCTTTTTAAAATTAGTTTTGTGAGGCATGATTGGGTTTTATAGCGCCTCCTAATACATGCAGTACTTTCTGTCCTGTACTGCCTTAATGATTATGAGGTGCATGCAGTATAGGCGGTTAAGCGCCCCCTCTACAGTACAGTGCTTGCTGTACGCATTCCTTTCTGTCTTTCATGTATTTTAGGTCATGCAGTATTGGGTTTTATACCCCTCTAAATACAGTGTGGACTAAGCACTGTACTGCTCTTACAATATTTTGAGGTGCTGCAGTGATTGATGGGCATGCTCCTCCTACAGTGCAGTATATATCATGTCCTGTACTGCTTTACGTATTAGTGAGGGGCATGCAGTGATTGGGGGTCATAGCGCCTCTCTTTCAGTACATGCAGTCTACAGCCCTTTTGTCTTACGTATTAGTCGGTGCCAGTGATTTTTTTCTAAGCGCCTCTCTATAGTACATCATGGTAATTATATGTCCTGTACATGGGCTCTTTACATGTATTAGTGAGGTGCATGCAGTGATTGATGGTCTATAGCTCCTCTCTACAGTACAGTGCAGTACTACATGTCCTGTACTGCTCTTACATATATGTAGGAAAAATGGAAAAAAAGAGAGAGATGGCGCTCTATGTGAAAATACGTCTATGGCAGTTATAAAACACTTTAAACAATTGCTAGGGTGCTCACGCTTTTAGTAGTGTTCAAAGTACTTTAGGAGGTCACAACAGAGTCCCGGATTCCAAAAAAATGGGAATCGTGTAAACATAGACCACAGCAACAAAATTGGCGGTGGGCACCGTGCCGCGATTGCAGCTGGGGCGATCATTAAGAACAAAACCATACATGGAGAATAACATTTGAATAAAGATTATATTGTAATCCGATATAAGAAACAGACGGGGTGATAACCTTGGCCTAAAAATGTAACCCTTGACACCACTATGTACCCGTTTCCTATTTGCCCTGAACCCGGCGAACTGTTCCCCTCAAATGTTACTGTTGTCACATAACAAAGACTAGACATGAAAAAAAACACACCTTATTTTAAAAAGAAAGATCAAATCTAATTGTAACATATTCCCCAATTGTCGGCACTCTTATTACAGTATGCTTACGAGACTTCGCAGGGAAAAAAAGAACAATCGCAAATTTTAAATTCAACGGGCAGAAATTAGAGCTGATTGGCTAGTTAAAATGGAAGGAGATTTCGATTTGACCAAGGAGGATCGCGGAGCTACTCCCTGCTCATAGAACTGTCTATGGTGAGTAGGAAGCATCAATTAGAAAAAGGTATAATGACTGAAGCCTTTGATTGGTGGAACAGTGGAATGGAAAAATAAATTAACCAATAGGAGATAGTTTTTTTAGTTCTGTGTTGTTCTATGGAGAACGAAATGCGCCTGCCGACGAACAATACAGCCGTGCGCCTCGCCAAGCCTACAACACTACTAAAATATGTGCAGGTCTTAGCTACACTTGTGGAAGCACGAGCTTAATGAAAAAAGAGAAAACATAAAGTGTGCGCATGATAAGCCATATAGTTGGGGGTTCGGGATTTTTTATCCGCAACGTTATAAAAGATAACTCTAGAGGGCCAATGGTGAAAGTGTATCCTTTTCCGCTCTTTTGTTACATTGTATAAAACCTAAAATTGTGAAGACTGTCTTATGATGTAAGTAAAGAAACTCCTAATCAGCCCGTGGTGTATCTCTAGGTGATTTGGAATGAAAGTTTGAACGCTCGTAAAAATACGTGCGTGAAAGGAAAAACATCTTGGAGCGCGAGAGAAACCGCTTACTATAACGTGGGGGTTAATACTGCCATAAATAAGGAGGGATTAATATTGGTGCGTTTCCTTATAGAAGGTGTCACAAGAAAGTAAACCAATATAAATATAGCCTAATCACTATGGGTGGATACAGTTCAAAAACTTGTGATGCTAAATTGGTTAACAATAATATTCAAACGTGCCGAGTAAGAGGGGTTGCTATGATGTGCTGAATATGTTACCGTATAAAACCTAGCAAGTAAAATAAATTGCTAAAAATGAAATAACCAATTTGGTATCTGAAAAAAAAAAGAGTGTAAACATATTTTATATCAGAAAGAAAAAATAAAGATTACAAAATAATGAAGTCTGATATATTAGATTTCTAGACTGAGCGGCGTCGTTTAATCCTTAGGGATTTTATGGTCTGTAAACTTCTACATCCAAAAAACTTCTTCCTTTCTTTAGAGTACCTGAAATGCTATTGTTATGTTTCCAGTGATACATGGTCAATGGGTTGTATTGTGAGTTTATTTGGGTTTTGGTCCATGGTGGTCCCAGAAGATGCTTAGTGCCACACACTCCCTGTTGAAATCCCCCTTGTTCTGATACATGACCTGTGCCCATTTAGGAGGCAGATGCAGGAAGTCGTGTAGGTCCTTTCCCACAAATTGAGTTTACAATTCTCACTGAAATGATGTAGATGCACGAATGCACTTTTGCACATTTAATTGATACTTAATTTTAAAAAGAGAGGCCTTATTGCAGGTTGGAAGTAAAATCACTAGCTGGTTTAAAATGGAAGCGCAACATAAGCATGATCTATTTCCACAATGGCTGCTCCCCAATGTTTTTGTTCTTCTTTTGGCTTTAAATTCCGTGGGGGCCACCTTACCAATCCTGGAGCTACCATATTCTTTATTATTGGGTTGCTCATGTTTGAATAAATTTAAATTGGAGGCCGTCTCAGGAATTAACTTTCTAGTATAGAAAAGGAATCTTTTTGAGTATAATAAATACAAATTTTTGCAGGTAACCGTGTTGATTAGTAAATGAGGAGGAACACTATACATGTAGTAACCCAAGAAAATGTTAACGTGATCGATCGGTATTAAAGAGTAGCAGCATGTTATTCTTTGCTTTTATTGAGGAGTCATTCTATAACACTTTCCATTGTTTTTATAGTTTGAATTTAGGACAGTCATTCTGATCCAAAGATGCAATTTTCACCTATCGTCCAAACGTCTAAGATGTTTGAGTGATCATTTTAGAAATAGTAGAATAGAAGGGTAGAAGAGGATGTCCCTATTTTCTATATCTAAAAACGCGCTTTATATTATATAAACAGAATAATCTGTCTGTTTAGTATCACATGGGGGGGGGGGATACCTGTCCCCAACTACTTCACCAATACTTTTCCATGTACTCTTTCATAAATTAACCGTACGAACAAAACGTATAATGAACTTCTCCAATCCACTGGGGTACACAAATTAGGATGAGGTAAAAGAAACCACCTGTTCTAAAATTTATAGTATTGTCAACTCGTTGATATAAATCCAGGTCACGCGAACTCTTTAAGCAAGAAGCCGTGGGATGGAGCAGTCTTCGGAAAGAACCCAACCTACTGTAAGGACAAAATCACAAAATCCATGAACGAAATTCAAAATCTTTGGAAATATCACTATGATTAGGTAAATCAAGAGTACCCCCAAAAGTTAAGGTTATTGAGTGTCCTAAAAAAAAGGAATGGCATTAAATTCCAAATGGCTCTGTCCAACACCGGAAAGGAGATCTAAATAAGAGATCATCGATAACTAACTCTCTATTAAGATCACGTAAACATATTACCTGAAAAGATCTCGATGAAGGTGTCGGTGTACAAAGAGAAAGCAGGGTTCCCATCTATAAACAAGATCAGTACCTCCGCATTGGAACACGTTAAGCGTATCAAGGGTGCTACCCACTGTCCCCACTATAGCAGTGCCCATTTATAACTGCCATAATATCGGTGGCGCCTATCCTATTTAACAAACATAATATAGAGTCGTTATAATGATAAAACTCCAACACCAGCTAACATAAAACTTTTATTTTGTGCATTAGCCGTTATTCAATAAAGTTAAATCATCTTTATGGTACTAATAACAAATCACTTTCAAGTACAACTTCAAGCCCAGTTGAATGAGGAATATTAAGTGCGTATGTGAAGCGGTGCCATAACAGCATACCACTAGATGGAGAAGTATAACAAGTTGTGTTGTTAATCGTTGTTAAATTATCACCTCAAGCTACACAAAAACAAAAGAACATATGTGTTATTTAAAATAGTAACCCCACCAACTCCCAACAATTACTATATAAAAGTAACTTGGTACCCAGACTCTACATAAACAAAAGCGCATTTGCCCGCACACACCCCACAGCTACCGTCAAAAGCTGGACTTCTATCATATAAACTCACACCTAAAAACATATGCCTTCCTGTTATGGTAGCTGAAAAAGTATTTTAAGTAATAATAAATAGTGTAAAAAAAATATAAAAAGGGTCGGTAGGTTTGGGTTCCTTACTATAACTGAATATTTTTCTTTATTTTATCCTAATAGATACCGTCTCCTACCCGATGGCCTCAATTAAGCATATGGATTTTAGATTTTTTTTGGCGACTAAATAAAAGGGCGACCTTCTGGAATAACTCATAATATGTGGAAATCAGAAAGAATGTCATAAGAGCTTCTTTCATGAAAACCGCTGAGTTGGACCGATAATGACCACCCCTCGCCCCATAATCAGCAAGTCGAATGACTATGCATTGATTGTTCTTGAAGCATTTTTTAAGCTAATTTTGCTTCCTCCTTTATTGAGATTTGTGGGGAAAAAATTATGGTTCGTTTTTTAAATTGTGATAATGTCGTCAAACCTGCCAATCGGATAAAGTTTTTATGAAGTGGCCCTGTGAATGGATACCCGGGATAAACATTAGATTGCTACCTTATCATTAGAAGTTCAATAAGGAGGTTAACGCATTCACCATAAAAACCAACCTTGCTACTACAGTCCAAAGATGACATAAACACACTCAGAATGATATAACAATCCACCATCCAAGAACCTAATGAGAACCACAAACCATCATACGGAAACAGAAAATCGAACTAAATAAACCAAGGATGTGTTGCTCAATGATTAATAGATGGGTCATAAAAATAAGCGTCAGCCCCTTGCGAGGTAAAACATTCTGCACGAAATCAATTCATTCTTATTGTTAAATACACATGTACTTCCCAGGTCAACACCAACCCTAACAAACGACATACCTCTCTACTTCTAGCCAGATACTAACACTAAAAGAAATCTTTTATTGTTCAAGTAGGGAGTCATTTATATTTATTGTGTCGGGAATTCCCTCGCCGTCCTACGGTATTCCATGCCTCGTGGTCTATTTTATTATTATTTTTTTTATGATTCCAAACAACCCTTATTGAACCCAATACACCAAGCTATTTAAAGGGACCATTTCATAACGAGACGACATCATACAGCAAACATCCAACCCACCGATACCATGGGGGAAAAAAAAAATTATGACGATGCATTTGTCCGAGGAGGGCTCCTGCCGCAATAGAAAAAAGAAAGAACAAAAAAGAAACTTTAATTGAAAACTGCAGCGATTTGATAAGTAAGGTGATTTATAGATATTTCTAAATTATAGCACTATAACGCAAAGATAGAAGAACGGTGTTTTAATCAAGGGGCTTATACTTCCTGCCCAGACAA
Organism: Phyllomedusa bahiana; assembly: GCA_025379985.1. Lineage (NCBI taxonomy): Eukaryota > Metazoa > Chordata > Amphibia > Anura > Hylidae > Phyllomedusa > Phyllomedusa bahiana. The sequence goes on along the minus strand of JAODAL010004475.1, from coordinate 92,734 downwards.
AACAATAAGATCACACCACTTTGGATCCCTCTTTATTCGATTTACCGAAATAATAATCAGGAAATTTAATCTTAAAGGCAGGTGTTCCCACGTTGGAACGGCTTATTCCCAACGGATTTGTGAGCCGTATTTGAGGCCTAAAAGATCCGTCATCTTGAATATAGGGGCAGGACTGGGGCGGGGTGCCGGAGCGCGGGTCGGGGGCGCCTGCACCGGGCCGGCCAATAGGACAATGTGCCATTGTTTACACATCCTAACCCCCCCCCGCCATCACCTTGCAACCGTTAGGCGCCCGTAAATAATGTTGCATGTCTAACTTGGTTCAGTGTTACCTCGTTCCCCTCTAGTCGTTCTCCATGTCGCGTACTCGCCACCCTGTGGCGCCGCGGCGGATTTCCCGCCGAGCGGGGTTAGGATGGCAAAACGGGATTCCACTTGGTTCTCGTATGTAAGAGCAGTGGGATTTACCTGTAATTGCTGGCCCTGCGTGATTTTGCTCCAGTACTGCAGCTTTGGCAAATCCGGCTGCGCAAGTGGTGACGGCGCCAATCCGTCGGCAAAATAATCCGTGTGAACTCTTAGGCCTAACTCAGGCATTGTAAGTTTTAAATCCAAGTTCTTGACATATACATCAATTCAATGAGTCATTAAAAAAGTAGATAATACAAAGTAAATCTAAATTTTACCGGTACCATTCAACAGGGCACTGATCATAAAAACTTTCTTCTCCGATCTGGTAGGGTGACAATTATCACAGATTAAAAATGACTCAATAATTTTTTTCCAATCTCAATAAATTAAGTAAAAATTAGCTTTAAAAATGCTTCAAGACAGATCAAACGATGAGTCATTCCGACCTGCTTATATAATAGGGGGAGGGGTGGTCATTATGGACCTACTCCTGGTGATCATGAAGGAAGCTCTAAGAATTCTTTCGAACTTCTCCACAGTACAATGAGATATCCAGGAAGTGATCCCTTTAATTTTTCGCAAAAAAATCTAAATATAACCATGCTGTCTTTAATAGAGGCCCATGCTGAGGGTACTATTGACAAAATAGAAAAAAAGTTCTAATTATATTAACGAACCCAACACGCCCATTTTTTATATTTTTCACGCAAGAAATACATAAAAACTTTCAGCACATGCACCAGGCAGTCCCCTAAGAAACTGTGATAAACTCTCCTACCAGCGAATGTCTTGTCGCATTTTATATGATCTAGTACTCAGAGAATATGTTATGGTCCATTTACCCAAGGTTACCTTAAATTATACGTGATACAATTAATACAACTGTTTATCTGAATTAAAACAACACATACAACGTTAAACATCCTAATTCTATGATGTTAACGGGCGGCTCTACATCAGTGTGCTCCTCTAAAATACCTCATCACTGGGGCTTGAATTGTATTGAAAGGATTTTAAGTACCAAAATGAATTTAACTTATGGCACAAAAAAATATTATTTATAGCAGGTATTGTGAGTTTATTTTAACCTAATATATGTATTTTAGAATAGTATTGAGCCACCTATAGGCGAGTTAAAAGGCACTGCAGAAGGAGTGACTGTAGGCAGCCCCCTGGTACGCTAGACATTGATTCATGGGGTCTTTTGAACTTGAAATTCATATATACACCACACCCCGACTTTCAGGAATCATGAAACGGTCTATAATAAATAGATAAATGCGATGATCTCTTCTTTATTTTGTACAGGCCATATGGAAAAAATTAATGCATTCCTTTTATTTCTGGAACTGTCTCAGATAAAGAACAATTGGTGTTATTTGCCAGTTTACTAAAACATAGGTGATATATTCCAAAATGAAGTTCACTGGATATTGGAGATTTTCCAACAGGAATGAACTTTCAAGTGACAGCCAGCCTGTCCTTCAAGAAGGTTGTAGCATCAACATTTACATCCAATTTTTAAAACAGTGCCCACGCATATACCGATGGATTGGGAAACCTAATTGACCGATATACGGTCCAATATAGCCGCACACTCTCCCCCAATGAATCTTGTTCAAACCCTCTTCACATACACCACCTCCCGCCCGCCCAAATTAACCCCCCCCTAAAAAACCTACCCCCTTCACCCCAACCGAGCCCACGGAATCCCATCATCTTCTGCCTCCCATAAACCTACAAAGACCCCTACCCTCCATACACCAAAAGTAAAACCAACCGCCACCCCTTAAATAGCCTCAATACTCCACCCAAATCCCTTCACTACTCCCATACATCCTTAATCGTAAGAAAATTATCTTTTGTGTATAACCTCATACTTTTCTCCTCAAATATACAAATCAAACATGACTGTCAAAAATATTGGTAATTATACAAAAATAGACCTATTCATACAGTAAAGTAATGTACCTGAACGGCCCAATATAAAATTCAAAATGAGCACCCAGAAGATAAAAGAATATGGTTAGCTCAAACCAAGCATGTGTAATGGGGCCGTCCTCAATGAAATTAAAGCCCAAACGGAACACAAATTTGGGGATCTGGAGCCCTTGTGGAAATAGCTCATGCGTTATGTTTGCCTTGCATATTAACAGTAGTGATTAGTTACTCCAACAGCACTAATGCCTCCTTTTAAAGATTAAAGTACAATTTAAAATTGCAAAAAGGGCATTCGGTGATCTACATCATTCAGTGCGAAATGGAAACTTCAATATGTGGAGAGGAGCCACACGCCTTCTGCATCTGCTCCTGAAAGGGCACAGGTCAAAGTATCAGAAAAGGGGATATACAACAGAGTGGTGGCTAAGTGATTTCATGGACCCCCAAGAACCAAAACCCAAATAAACTCAACGGGGTGGGTAATACAACCCATTGACCATAGTTAAGCCACTGGGAAAACTTGAGACAATAGATATATTTTAGGTACTAATATAAAATAAGTTTTTTGTGGATGTTCAGTTTACAGACCATGAAAGTCCCAAGAGGATTAAACGAAGCCGGAGAACTCGATATACAAGATTCATTATTTTGGGTTATTTTATTTTTTCGTGTATCCTGAGTATAGAAGATATTGTTTACCACTCTTTTTTTTTTTCTTTTTGTTCAGATACAAATTGGTATTTCCATTTTCTACTCATTTATTTTACTTGTATGTATAGGATAACATATTCAGACACTCGATACATGATCGGCTACGTTTGAATCATTATTGTAACCACTTTAATCATTCACAAGTTATTGAACTGTAACACCCAAAGTGATTAGGCTAAATTTGTAAATCAGTGTTTACTTATTTTAGCCACACAACTTCCACTCCCCCCACATAATCCCTTACCAAGCTTTAAGCGAGACAACCCGACTGACATAAATTAAGGTCAGCGGTAACTCCTGCGCGTCCCAAGATGTTTTCCTTCACTGCAGTAAATTTATATCGAAAATCATTCTTCCAATCCACCAAGATACACCTACTGGCATGTATTCGGATTAATTTACATACCTCAAACTTCTGTGGAGCACCATAAGACTATATAAACCTACATACCCCCCCGTCCTATCCCGTCACCCGCAACCCAATTCCACTAGTACGCTAACACGTAAGACTACCTATCTTTCGACAATAACCCTTACCCACACACTAGTCAAACTATTCTCACACTAATTAATACGAAAATGATTACAATTAATACATATGTGCTTCCCACAAGATGAATTATAAGACCTTGGGGCACTATATTTTTAGTGTCGAAGGCCTGTGGGAGCGCACGGGCAGTCTTGTTCTTTGTGGCAGTCGGTCCATTTCGTTCTCAATATGAACAACACAGAACTAAAGAAACTATCTCTCTATTGGTTAATTAATTTCGCCCTCCACTGTTTGGCCACCAATCAAAGGCTTAGGTACATGTCAAGGGCCTTTTCTATTGTGATGCTTCACATCTCCCCATTAAGAAGTCAAAATTAAGACGGGAAGTAGCTCCGCGTCTCTATTGTGTTCAGAATCGAAGTCTCCCAATCCTTTTAACTAGCCAATATCTCTAAAATCTATCTGCCTTGAATTTAAAATTTGCGATATGGTTCCTTTTTACCGCTTGGAAGTCTCTGTAAGATACTGAATAAGATGCGCAATTGGGGAATTGTATACTGCAATTCATATTGTAGCGACTTGTCTATAAAGCCCACCTCTATAAAAAAAACCATACCAACAGATAATAACATATCCCCTATACCCCGAAATCTCCCTATTCGCTTACCCTTCCCCTGCCCCGCGATATATGATAGTTTACCCAAAAATGTCCTGTCGTAGAAACACCCTTATAGCAACTTAATATGGAATTAACATAAAGCTCCTTTTTATTCAAGCTGTTAACCTCTTACAATGTTTTTGATCGATTAAAACGATGCGCCCGGTGTTCCGCACTGCATTTTGTGCAGGTATTAATCTCTTGTGGACATACTAATATGATCCTAAACTTGATCCTTTGTTCCTATAAATTCTGACCTCCCTAATCGCCTCTACACACCGATCAACGCCGATGCTTAAACATCCCATACCATAATCATGTCTCTTGGGACCATGTAATCTATCTTAGTCAATCAGGTGACATGGGTGTCTATAAGCGCCACCACAACAGTAATCACGTGCGTGTACTTACAATTCCAGTACAGCCTAGTACATGTATTAGGTTAAGTGGTGCATGTGAGTTATAGTGGGGTCCTATACCCCTCTCAACCTTACAAGTGATGGTACTACATGTTCCTGTACTGCATTAAACAAGAAATAGTGATGTGCAGGTTCAAGGATATTGGCAGGTCTATAGCACCTCTCTTACAGGTACAGTGCAGTCCTAACATGTCCTGTTAGCTGCTCTTACATGTAGTTAGTGATGTGCATTGCATGATTGTGCGGTCTAAATAGGCTCCTCTCTACAGTACAGGTGCTGAACTAACATGTCCTGTATCAGCACTTCATGTAATCGATAGTTTCAGTAGTATTCATGAGTTTCAGATAGCTTGTAAGGCTAAAAAAAAACCAAGGTCGTCCATTCTAGGTTTCAGGGTGCCTGTGTGTGCTAGGGAGAGTGTTTGATCCAGAGGAAGGAGCCAAAAACCAAAACCCGCCAATGAGGTAAAGCCAATTGATCCTCAATTTTTAGGGAAAAAATGTCCTTCCTACTCCATTCTGGCAATCAGAAAAATCCCTGGATCAATGAGCGCCCGGGTACTCTGAATCCTAGTCACTTGAAGCTTGGTTATAGGTTGTTATTATGGCCCAGGAATGCATCCAGAACCCTTTGGCACGTCTTGGTAATTTGATTCGACACCATGACCCAGTGAGTCCCTCTGGCAGAGAATTCCATGAGTCTCGACTGCTCTACATGTAAAGAATCCTTTCGTATGTGTTTATGTATAAACTTTCGTGTCCTCAAGAAAAGTAAATGATGGCCCCCTTGTTTCTAGATACCAGCCCTGTGTATAAATAAATCACTGGGAGAGATCTCTAAATTGACCTTTGATGTATTGTTAAACATATATTATTATGTCCCCCGGACCCGGAAGCCTTCTTTTTCCCTCTAGGCACAACGATAACGCCTAAACTTGCCACTCTGTTCACTGTGTACTGGGTAGTCGCACCCAGTCCATTTAAAAAATGTATTATTGTTGCCCCCGCCTTTGGTACCTGTTCAAGCTCTAACAATGTCTTTCCTCTGGTTACTGGTTGCCCAAAACTGTACACACAATTATTTCCATGTGTGGTCTAGTGTGAACCATTGACCTTGTATAATAGGGAAGAATAATGTTCACGAACATTGTGCACTATTGCCCCTTTTAAATTGACCCCATTACCTCGTTTGCTGTTGGCTGCTGGCATGTAGCCTGACACTGGGCTATCACCAGAAACCGTTTACTGTCCACACTAGGCTAATCCCACGTCCTTCACCACAATGTCAGACATTTTTATACAAAACCTCAGTGTTTTTCTTCCATTTAACAATTAATCATGTAATGGATTTCTCGTTTCCCGCATGTGCAATAACCTTGGGTCATTTATCAGTGTTAAACCTCATCTGCCATTTCCCCCTGCCCCATGCCTCCAACTTATCAATGGATTCCTTTGCTAAATAACATATTATTCCTGCTAGATCTGGTCATGTATTCGATTGATCTACTTACCCATAGCTTAGGTATCGTTCCTGCGAAAGATCGATATTTTCAACTCTGTGTATTTCCCCTGTGTAAGATCATTAATGAAAAGTGTTAAAGAGGGGATGATGGCCCAATACTGGAGCCCTGTTAGTAGCCTGTGGTTCCACTAGTAACAGTGCGATCCAGTCTTTCTAGTGGTACCGTTTAATTTACCAACACATTTCTCTTTGTTTTCTATCGATTGAGCAGTTTACTTTACCCCACTTGCATTCAACACCAGATTTTTCGCCCCAGGTCCAGAACATGGAACTCGAATTGTTTATATTTATTAGCTCAACCTTTAGTGTGGCTATTAGCCAGGTTATCAAATGGCTTTAAGAAAAATGCTAGATATATGACATTCAGTGCCGGTCACTGCCCGGATCGGCAGTCTAAGTGCACAAACTTCCTCTCCTCATAGAAGCTGAATAGGATTAGTCTGACAGGGACCGATCCTTTCATTGAAACCCATCAGTTAACCGGGACGTTTATACATTTATTTTCACGGTTGAGATACTCCAGGATAGCATCTGCTGAGAAAGGAAACCGTTCAAACATTATAACCAACAACAGAGGATAAGCTATACTGGCCTATTTAGTTTTTTTCCAGGATCACGAGTATTTGAACGGGGTTGGTTGCCCTTTTGAATACTTTGGCACCGTGTAGTTTGCTGTTTGTGGACATTTGCTATGCGCCCAATCTTGTAGGTTACATGACCCCGTTATTTAGACAGTTCCATGAATATTAAGAATAGGGGCCTAAGTCTATGACATGCAACCTTTAAACGGACGCTTTAAGGGACATCGGTGGGTGTAATGCCAGTCGGTGGACCTGGTTGATGTTGTCAATGTTTTAAAAATCTTTCCTAAGGTGGAGCGTTATGTGCTGCACTTCTTCCTGGGTTTTAGAGTCCAGGAACTTTATTAAATGTTTGAGTATACCGTCAATTTTATCCCTCTGTTCAACAGGAAGCTCATGCCTCCAACGTTATAAATACAGTGGATGAAAAAAGTGTTTAAATGTACGTTTGCTTTTATTTCCTCTGCGTATCATCCCCTCGGTTAGTACTGTCTCTTTTCTTCTCCGCTCAGTATATTTTCAACATGTTCTCCACCAATTTCAGTTGATGACCCCTGACCGAACTAAAACCCATCGACAACCACGACTAAGCCCCCACCAAAAAAATGTTATACGGTAAAAACCTAAACACAACAACCCCCCAACATAACCTAAAACCTTCACACCTCATTGCATACTCCTTATACTAAAAAAGATACACTACTAAAATTATATTGTTATCTCCTAATTGCCCGCATTCTTATTGTCCCTCTGTTCAACAGCCCTCTGGTGGTGGGTCTGTTTAAGAGTAGGTGAAACGCTTTCCTTTTTTGTTTTTTTTAATTGCCTTTCTTTTATAACATGATCTCCTGTTTGATTCCACATTTGGGGTATATTTTCACTGTTTCCTAATTTTTTTTATTACCAAAAGGTAATGTACCTAGGATTTCCTCATCAGTGGTAGCCTATGGGAATGTTTTTAAAAATATCCCATTTAAATTATAGATTCGAGCCATATTTTTAAACACTAGATTGTGCTGTCATTGTCCCAGTCAATAACTGTTTAGGGGCCTCCCTGAAGAGAAGCAGAAAAAAATTGAGCCTGTCCTCAAAAATATTCCGGGTGATTTTTTGTGGCTTCCTTACGTAAAAAAACTCTATTGGAAGATAAACGAAATTTATATTATAATAATGGGTCACTATGTCCTAGATGCCTTCCCCACAAACCTGAACCGTTGTTACTTCTGGTCATTGACTATGTAGTTAATATTGAGGTCTAAAGGGGCCCTTTCCTCTAGTCTGTATTCCTGCACCATTTTGGCAAGGTAAAATATCATTTAGATATTTGACAAAAAAACCTGTTTTTCCTTTGTGATAGCAACAAGCATTCAGTGTCCCATTTGAATGTCTGGGATATTTAAAGCGCCCATTACATAATAACCTCATTCTGATTACGTCCCATGCCACATCTAATTTGCCTTGATGAGTTACATCTTCCATGTGGTTCCTGTTATATTTTGGGGCCCTCCAGCAGACTCCCTATTTAGTATTATATTTGTTAATGTTACCTGGGAGTGCTGCCCGATGTATATTTTACTCATAATGATTGCCACAGTGTTGGGATATGCCTGTACCTAAATCACCACAGCAGTGTTTGACTCTCCGACAGATTTTACCATTAGAGAGACAGACACCTCCTCCCTTTCCGGATCATTACAAACGATCCGTTTATCCTAAAATAGACTGTAACACCGCAAGTTAAAACACAACCGCGCCGTTATTAGTGAGGGATGCATGCAGTGATTGTATCTGTCTATATAGCGCCTCTTCTACAGTACAGTGCTGTACTTACATGTCCTGTATCTGCTCTTGTACAATGTATTAGAGTGAGAGGTGCATGCAGTGATTGGAGGTCTATTAAGCACCACCACTATCAGTACAGTGCAGTACTACATATCCTGTACTGCTCTATTACCTAAGAATTAGTGAGGTGCCAATGCATGATTGGTGGTCTATAGCACCGTCCCTACAGTACAGGCAGTAACTCACAGTCCTGTAACGTGGCTACTTATACGAATATTGTAGTGAGGATGCAGTCCCAGTGATTGCCGGTCTATACGACTCTCGTACAGTACAATGTGATATACTACATTCCTGTACCTGCTTGCTGGCTCTTTACATGTAATTAAGTGATGTTCTGCAGTGAATTGCGTTCTTATTTAGTGCCTCTTTCTCCACAGCTACAGTGAGATAACTACATGTCCTGTACGCTCTTACATGTATTAGTTGAGTGCATGTATGGGATTGAGGTCGGGTCTATAGTGTCGCAAGCTGGCCACAAGCACAGTGGTGCTACAACACATTGGAGTCAATTATCCACCAATTTCAACAAGTTGGGATTTGGTGCTTGGTACATCCCAACACCGTACAGGGCGAATGGGCAGTTGCCAGAGAACACCAATAATGTTAGATTAGTACATTTCGTCGCGCTGTGCTCTTTCGTAGTGTATCACATGTGCCAAACATGTCAGGTCTGGAGACCATCCGTAGGAGAAACGATTTCTGCAAACACCTCCAGCATGAGCGGTTTTTCGCAAGCTGGGGTCATTAATGGTCAGCGGGAGGTATTCCTTTGGAGGGCTGCACACACACTCCATGTTCCTACAGAGGTTTCCCTGACTGCCGATTGAGGAACCTGATGAAATCCTCAGACGACATTGTGAGAACCATATGCCATGTGTGCGGGTAGGGTCCTGGATTCAATGTCCTGTGATGCCGTACAAGCTTGACGATGGCAGGACAAGGCTGCCCAATCCCCTAGAACCGAAACAATGCGAGCTACAAGCTTGGACATCATTTTCTCTCAGTGTTCGCAGCATGCTAGCCACGCAACGTCTTTTGCCGGTGCCAAATACGACACCAAACTATCGCCACAGACTGTGCCAGGACTAGACCGCTATTGCTATTATATAATCCCCTAGGTCTTGTGAGGAGATCCCACAGTAGAACATCCACCTGCCTCATCAGTATGGCAGCAGCCAATGCATTGTAGGTGAATTATCATACAAGCATTGTGTGAGGCCACTACTAAGCCTCATCAGGAGTCATGCCCTATGCATTGTATGGAGGGCCATACAAGTCACGTGGATGCCACAAACACTACTGAGCCTCATCAAAAGGGAGCAGGCCTAGGTGGTTTGATGGAGGTCATATTAGGCACATGGAGGCCACACACACTACTGAGCCTGCATCAGGAGCATATCGCCCAGGCAATTGTATGGAGGTCCGATTTCCTTATGAAAACACAATCCAAGGCGTGTTCCAAAGTCGTCTCCATGATAGAAACTTTAATAAAGTTTATTACGACATGTAAAAACACGCACCTCCGCAGTGAAAAGAGCAAATGCATTCTCTATTATCTGAGGGTGTGTCTCTTGGCATATTAAGTGAAAAACAGTCAGAATATCTGGCAGTAGAATATCCCAGACTGCCATTTCGGAACATCCCTTTTCCAAAAATACATAGAGCGATATCAGGCCACCTATGCGACCTAAAAGTCCTCCTGGCATCGGCTCTCCTTCTCTCCTGGAGAGGCATGTACCCCCAAAGGTTAGATGGACTGTATAACAACTCAGGCCTCTTGTTGCTAGGGAACTCGCCCAGGCCATCTCTGCAGGATACTCAGGATGTCCTTAATGGATTTTAAGGATTGTAATTTGGCAAGAGCGATATGACATGTGCTCTGTTGCGGATGGTTGAATCCCGCTGGACACTGTATTCCCCATCAAATATCCCTTACGAGCGTTTAGATTTTCATTTTCACGGTCACTTTGGTCAATATTCGTGATGAAACCATCACATTCATCTTTTCAGGTGGCAGGACTTTCACCCTCATACTCATAACTATTTTTTTCTTGTTTGACATGGGTCATGCTATTTAACAGAACGTGGGGTGTCAATGTGGGGCCAAATTCCTCACCATTCCCGTTGGCCAATTTGGTCATGGCTTGGTGGGAGTATGTGCACCTATACGACTTCCACGAATACCTTTGCTGGTTCCAATTTGCTGGTATTGCAGATACATCGACGACCCTCCTGTTATTATTTTGGGGGGCGATGTGTCCTTCCATACCGGCATTTATTTCAGTATCTGAATAGTAAATTAAGTTTTGGTTTGAGTTTCACTCACAATGTGGGTGAATCAAACCATATACAATTTTTGGATCTGACCTTAATGGGGGTAGTGGGCCAAGCTATCATTTCCAAGACATATCGAAAAATCACTGCCGGGAATACCATCCTACATTTTAGGAGTTCACATCCTAGGCACAAGAGCAAAGAGAAATTGTAGCTTACCCCTGGACTATGAAATGGAAAGAAAAAATATTTGTGAGAGATTAAAATTCAGAGGCTACCCAGAGGGGTTATTGACCCGTGCTACCAATGTAGTGGTTCAAAAGACAGGGGTTCTCTTTTGACTCGTGACCGAGACATGTCATCCCGTTCTCTGCCAAATAAATACAACTGCACACTGGTCTTGGATCAGAGCAATCAGTTTTCACAAATTCGTAAGATTTTTTTGAAACATCTTTCCATCCTGGGGGAAGATCCGATACTGGAGACTGTACTCGCTGATGGATGCAGGGTGGTTTCTAGAAAGCCTCGTACCTTGGGAAGTATTATTTCCCCCAATATGGTACTTTCCAATCAGAGCACAAATCCCTCCAAATCATGGCTGCGGTTTATTGGTTTCTTTAAATGCGGCTCACATCCATGCCGAACCTGTAACTATGTCAATACAGGTCAAGTGTTCTCCGACAATCAGGGAACCAAGGTCCATAAAATCCGTCAATACATTAACTGTAATTCACATCATATTATTTATGTGGCCACGTGTACCATGTGTAACTTACAGTATGTAGGTAACACCACAAGAAGGTTGAAAACACGGTTTTTGGAGCACCTAAATGATATAACTAATTCATCTAGTCGCAATCGATCTAATTTGTCTCTTCATTTTAGGGAAATCCACAACTCCAACACGGGGGGCCTTAAAATTATGGGTATAGAAAGGATTGTTAAACCTCTTCGTGGGGGGGGGGGATTGGAAAAAATTACTACATGACAGGAGGCATTTTGGATATTGACTCTAAATTCTTCAGTACCCAATGGACTCAATCTCAAACGTGAGCTTATGTTTCACTATTGAATTTTGGGCCACTTGTGTCTGTGGTGAGGATTCCTCTCTCTCTCTATATATATATATTTTTCTTGTAGTTGCTTTTCTTTGCAATTTATTTAAGATTGATTGAATATATACTGTCATGTTAATTCCTGGAAACAATTGTTCAGCATTGTGTTTTCTACATCTATTAGCGATTTAATTTGGCTTTTTTTTAGATCGTGGCTTCACTTCCTTCCATGAGGGTTTTGTTTTCCCAATATCAGGGGCATTATTGTCTGACTATGCGCAGGCGCGCGGATTCTGCCCTACCAGCATTTGCTTGTTTGGGGTGATGCGCATGTCATGCCATCACTTCCGGTCAGCTGTTGCGCTACCGGAAGTATACACGAGAATGGAGGAATTTGCAGCCGGTGTTTCAGGGGTGAGTACTTTATATTTATCTAAGTATATATAAAGTATACAATTGCAATTGTTTTTATGCTATGACTAAGGGCTTGCATCCCCCCGAAACCGCAGGTTTAAGTTTGGGGACTCTTTCACTGCGGAGGTGCGTGTTTTTACATGTCGTAATAAACTTCATTAAGTTTTATCATGGAGATTTGGACCCGCTGGATTGTTTTTTCATAAGGACTTGGTACACAACGTCTTGCTCCGGACGGAATCCGTGCGGATCCTCTCTGCCACGGCTGGATATATGTGGGTGAGCTGATACCTCTTTCATATTTTTTATTGTATGGAGGTCATACAAGCACGTGGAGGCCACACACACTACTGAGCCTCATCAGGAGCAGCCCAGGTGTTGTATGGAGGTCATATAGGCACATGGAGGCCACACACATTACTGAACCTCATCAGGAGCCCAGGTGTTGTAGGGAGGTCATACAGGCACAGGGAGGCCACACACACTACTGAGCCTCATCAGATGCAGACCAGGAATTGTAGGGAGGTCATACAGGCACATTGAGGCCACACACACTATGAGCATATCAGGTGCAGCCAGGCCGTTGTAGGGCGTGGTCATAAGGCACATGGAGGCCACACACCTACTGAGCCTCATCAGGAGCCCAGGCACTTGTAGGGAGGTTATACAGGAAATGGAGGCCACACACACTAACTGTAGCCTCATCAGAGCCCACAGGATTGTAGGGAGGCATACAGGCAACACTGAGGCCACACGACTACTGACCCTCATAAGGAGCCCAGGTGTTGTAGGGATGTCATACAGGCACATGGAGGACAACACACACCTAAGAGCATCATCAGGAGCCCAGGTGTGTTGTAGGGAGGTCATACAGGCACAATGGACGGCCACACACACTACGTGAGCCTCATAGGAGCCCAGGGCTTGTGTAGGAGAGGTCATACAGGCAATGGAGGTCAAACACTGCTGACCCTCATCAGGAGCCCAGGTGTTTGTAGTGAAGGTCATACGGCACATTGGGAGGCCACACACACTACCGGTGAAGCATCAGGAGCACATAGTGTGGGTGTAGGTAGGTGGTGTTTCAGGCACATGGAGGCATAACAACCTACCTGAGCCTCATTCAGGAGCCCAGGATTTTAGGGAGGTCATACTAAGGCACATGGAGGCCACATCACTACTGAGCCTCATCAGGAGCCCAGGTGTTGTAGGGGTCATACAGGATACATGGAGGCCTCACACTACTGAGCCCTCTGCAGGAGCCCTAGGTTGTTGTAGGGAGGTCATACAGGACATGGGAGGCTACACACACTACTGGAGCCTCATAAGGAGCACCAGGTCATTGTAGAGGAGTCATTCAGGTTACAATGGAGGGCCACACACACTACTGAGCCTCATCAGGAGCCCACGGCATTGTAGGGAGGTCTTAAGGCACATGAATGACACACACTACTGAGTATCATCAGTAGCTCAGGTGCTGCTGTAGAGGAGGTCATTCAGGTTACATGGAGGCCATCAACACACTTCTGAGCACCTCTATCAGAGCCAAGGCATTGTCGGGAGGTCATACAGGCACATGGAGGACACACAACACTACTGAGCCCTAATCAGCGAGCCAGGCATTGTAGGGAGGGTAATACAAGGTACATGGTGGCCACACTTACTGTGCCTCTTCAGGAGCCAAGGTGTTGTAAGGGAGTTTCATACAGGTACATGGAGGCCACACACTACGTGAGCCTATCAGGAGCCACAGGTCGGTAATAGGGAGGTAATACAGGTACATGGATAGGCCACACAACTACTGACCATCTCAGGGGCCCAAGGTGCTGTTTTAGGTAGGACAAACAGGCACATGGAGGCCACACACACTACTGAGCTCATCAGTGAGCCCAGGTGTTGTAAGGTAGGTCATTACAGGTCATGGATTTGGACCACACACACTACTGAGCCTCATCAGGAGCCCAGGTGTTTTTGTAGGGATGGTTATACAGGCACGTGGGAGGCAAAACACTACTGAGCCTCTTAGGAGCCCAGGTTGTTGTTGGGAGGGTCTAACTGGCATCATGGTGGCCAACACTACTGAGCCTCATCAGGAGCCCACAGGTGTTGTAGGGAGGTCATACATGCACGTGGAGGCCACAACACATTACTGAACCTACATCAGGAGCCCAGCGTGTGGTAGGGAGGGTACATACAGGAACATGGAGGCACACACTACTGAACATCATCGAGGAGCGAGCGGTGTTGTAGGTGAGTCATATACGGTACATGGAGGCCACATCACTACTCAGCTCCTCAGGAGCCCAGGGTGTTGTAGGGTGGGTTCATACAGGCTACATGGAGGCAACACAACACACTACAGAGCCTCATCTCAGGAGCCAAGGTGTTTAGTAGGGGAGGTTATACAGGTAATGGAGGCCCACCACTACTGGGCCTCCATTAAGGAGCCAGGTTTGGTATGGGAGGTCATACATAGGAACAAGGAGGCCACATCACCTACTGAACCCTCATCGAGGAGCCACCAGGTGTTGTAGGGAGGTCTTACAGGCACATGGAGGCACACACTACTGATCCTTATCAGGAGCCCGGTGTTTGTAGGGAGGTCATACAGAGAACATGGAGGCCAAACTCTACCTGAGCCTCATCAGAGAGCAGTGTGTTGTAGGACAGGTCTTTACAAGGACATGGAGGCCAACACGACTGAGCCTCTATGAGAGCCCATGGTGGTATTTAGGGGAGGTCATAAAGGCACATGGAGGCTCACACACTACTGAGCTCATCAGGAGCCCAGGTGTGGTAGGAAGGTCATACAGGCACAGGGAGGCCACACTGCTTCTGAGTATCATCAGGAGCCAGGTGGTGTAGGGTGGTCACTACGGAACTGGAGGACACAACGACTGTGCAGCATCAGGAGGCCCAGGTTTGTAGTGAGGTCATACAGGCACATGGAGCAAACACAATATGAGCATATCAGGAGCACAGGTGTTGTTGTGAGGTCATACAGGCAACAATGGAGGCCACACACTACTGAGCCTAATCTGGAGTCCAGGCATTGTAGGTGGGCATACTGGACAACATGATGGCCACAACTACTGTGCACCTCATCAGGAGCCCCAAGCATTGTAGGGAGGTCATACAGGCATCATGGATACGGCCACACACACTAAGGAGCCACTCATCGGAGGCCACGGCATTGTAGGGAGGTCATACAGGCTCTTATGAGGCACACACTTTCTGAGTATCTCATCACAGAGTCCAGGGTGTTGTTAGAGAGGTGATACAGGCACATGAAAGGCCTCACACACTCCTAATGAGCCTCATCTGGAGCAGGTGGTGTAGCGGAGGGATACAGAACATGGAGGCCACACACATACTGAGCATCATCAAGGAAACCAGGTGTTGTTGGCGAGGTCATACAGCAATGGAAGGCCACACAATACTGAGCCGCAGTCAGGAGACACCAGGTGTAGTTAGGGAGGTACACATACAAGGCACATGGAGGCCCACACACTAGGACCCTCATTCAGGAGCCCAGGTGTTGTAGGGAGGTCATACAGGCACATGGTGGGCACCACACATCTACTGGACCTCATTCAGGAGCCTAGCATTGTAGGGAGGTCATCAGGACAGGAGGCCACACAACAATACTGAGCCTCAATCAGGAGCCATGCATTGTTATGGAGAGTCATACAGGCATCATGGAGGCACACACTATGAGTCACTCATCAGGAGCCCAAGCATTGTAGGGAGGGTCATACAGGACATGGAGGGCCAACCAACAATACTGAGCCTCATCAGGAGCCCAAGCTTTGTAAGGAGGTCATACTGGCACATGGAGGCCACCACTACTGAGCTCCTCATCAGGAGCACTGGGGTGTTGTAGGAGGTACATAAGGCAATAGAGGACCAAACAACTACTGACCCCTTCAGGAAGCCCATGGTGTTGGTAGGGAGGTCAATACGGTACATGGGAGGCCACACACACTATGAGCTCATCAGGAAGCCCAAGGTGGTGAAGGGAGTTATACAGGAAAAGGGACGCCACACACAATACTGAGCCTCATCAAGAAGCAAAACCAGCTGTATAGGGAGGATCAGATTTCCAGGCACGTGGGAGGCCCAAACACTACTGAGCCTATTCAGGAGCCCACGGTGTTAGTTTAGCGATGGTCATACAGGCACATAGAGGCCACCACACTTACTGAGCCTCATCTCTTTCCTTGAGGCATCTCCACCCCTATCTTGTGATAGTTGGGAATCAGTAATTTTAAATACTATTTTTCCAAATCTGATTTTATCGGAATCATTCCATATCAAGACACTCATTTGGAAATTTCTCATTTGTGATTTTCAATGATACTTTATGTTTTATTGTTCATCACCTCGCATTCCACCATGTATATGAATAAGGAATTGTTCGTGACTGCAGATTTAATTCATGGAGATCTAGGATGGGGGATTTTAGTGTTCCCTTTACTATTGTTTTTTTTTTTTTCGAGCAGTGTAATACAATCCCAATAGAAAATACGTTTATTGATATGCCTAAAGAATGCCCTCCAAAATGAAGGCGCCTCAGCAACAATCACCAAAAATTTGTTCTCCGAGAGAGGACAGAAAATGGGGTCCTCTAAATCTAAAGTATCCAATTTATGTGTAACTGACCCAAGGATACAATAAGTCTCTACAAGAAAAAAAAAGGGTGAAAATTGCCCCCCTCGGGCGGATGTAGTCGCCCCCAACAAGGAGCTGGCTCCCACCTTTGGTAGATCGCCATCCCTAGGTCAGACCCCTTAAACCAGGTCCTAAACAGGGATACCAGCAGAACTTCCACCATATGATGCATATGACAGTCTTGGAGAAACCATTCTTATCCAAACATAAAATCATTCTTTTTAGTCACATGTACAGATACAGTAAAAAAAAACAAAAAAACAACGTTCTGTTGCAATCATTTGATTAAAGTAAACCTGTGTTGATTTGTTCAAGACCCACAAACAAATAACAACAAAACTAACGTTCGATGTATCCTTAATTCAAACCCATACTCGTGCTGATTTGTCAAGACCCGACGCGTTTCTCCCAAAAATTCTATAGGGTTCATCAGGGGTAACAAGAGAACATTTAGCCAATCAAGACTAAATCCAGCATACATTAGACTATAGATAGATTACTTAGCAAAATGATATCCTTAATGGTGGTATGCCGTAATGCTAATCCAATTAAGATACAGATTGATGATGGGTCTGATGCCTCAGTGTGGACGATACTGTCTATGCAATCCATTTCCTCCATGCTGGGCACTGGGGCTCACTTTCACATTCTTTCACTTGATACTCTTATCACTCAATGATAATTGGTCTTAGTTTTTAACTACAGAAATCCATGAGAGAGAAATATCATTTGTGGATGTTAAAATCTGGAAGGATGGAAGCAGGTAACCTACAAACAACCAACCTTTAGGAAACTACATCAACTAATTAATCTACTGAGATGGGAGCCACCATTCCACGAGTTTAAAACGAGGGTATCTCCATAAGGGACAATATCTTGGATGAGGCGCTTAACTGCTCATAACCTTGAAGAATGTATATGCACAGTACACAATGGGACCTGAGAGGAACGCTTTCTGGATAGGGGTTATCTTTGCCGATTTTAAAATCGGCCTTTAAATATGCATTGGAGAAGGATAGAACGTCCGCTTCTCAACCCTAGTCCAAAAAAGAGACAAGGAGAAATCGATAGTGAGGAGTAATTGGGACAGTATATGACTGTATGTATGAAGTATATATGATCTTGAGGAAATACTGGGATATATGTTGGGCTGACAAGGAAGTGGAAGGGTTGTTCCATTAGACCCTCTGTGACATATCGGAGATGGGAGGTCACTGCAGATAGATTATTACTTAGTCAACTTACACCCCTCCACCCAACCCAGTCTTGGTTAGAACGTTAGACCTATTGGTTGTACAATTGTGGTAGTGTGTATCCATGCCCCTTGTGCAATAAAAACCTAAGGTATTTGTGTGTCAGAGCACAGGACAAATTCTTACAGGATCCGAGAATTCGTCATGTTTACTCTAAAGGGGTAGTCTATCTCTGCTCAGTGTCAAGGTAAAATAACAGTTGTAGGAAAAAACATAACTAGATTACATCAAAACTAGGAGAGGTGACAAACATTTGGGGGATTGTGCAGAATCGACCGAGACACCCATTGGCCCGTCATGTGTGGGATATACCACAAGGGTGATTATACTTGTACTTCTTTTGTTTGTATTGAAAAAAAATCAGACTTCCTCTAGATAGGTGACATAGATAATCCTCCTCTGTAAGGAGTACTGATGGATATAGGACTCAATCTTATCGCAAACACGAGTGGCCATGAAATGATGGTTACTGTATTTTGGCTGCTTCTTGGAAACAGTATTCATCACTTTATATATCCAAAATGAGGTCACTACAGTATTTTTTTACATTTATGTACTGGGTTATTGCGTATATCTATTGTTCGTATGACAAAGGATTTTTAACACTGTATTTTCTAAAATCTACATAATATCCTAAAGGTATGAAGGTTCATTTGGTGTAGGTGCCGTGTTGGCTTATAGGGCGGGATTGTCCCCCACACATCTATTTGATCTTTTATTATCGTTATGATCTAGGTGGCGATGCTTTTGTTCCTCTTCTATTAAATTTCATTGTATAGATTGGATGATTTTGAAAAGAAAGTATGTTTATATGTTCGCTGTTTAGTTTGATTGGCGCTGGGTGTTGCACCTTTCGAGTGCGTTTTGCTCTGAACGGTGTTGGCATGTACACCCGTCGCCCCTCTGCAGCGTGTTATGTGGTTTGGGCGGTAGGCCTATTTACCTAAAAAAAGGGGGCGCCCCCCCCCTTTTCCCCTGTGAACATCTGGGAATGGAGTTCTCTACTCTTTGGGGGCCTGAATTGATTCCGTGGGGGGGGGGGGGGGGGGGGGGGGAAGGTGACATAAATGAAGTTTTGGTTTGGGGAATCACTTCCGGTGGTGTCACTTTAAAGATCTCCATGGGAGCATGGATGCAGGGCGTATCGCCCCACACTGAGGCATAGACACTCATAAATCTGTATTTATTGGATTATTTTGGGGCATCCCCACCTTAAGGTATCATTGTAAGTATTTTATTATTGTAATGTACTGTGACTAAAAAGAATGATTTTATGTGGTAGAATTGTTTTCCTAGTGTCTTGCAATATGGGATTCTGTGGTATCCTTTTAGGAACTGTTTAAAGGGGGGTTGACTAGGGTGCGCTCTAAATAGGGGGGGCCGCCCCGTTGGGGCAATACTCCGCGGGGGGGGCAATTTTCCCCCCTTTGGGGTCGTACCACTAATTGGTTTATTTGTTTTAGAGGAACCAGCATTTTTCCTCTTGGGGAGAAAAAAATTTGGGTGTTTGTTGCTGTGGTCCCCCATTTTTGGGGGGGCATTTTTTAAGGCATATCAAGTAAAAGTTATTTTTTAATTGGGTTTTTTTCTTCACTGTGAATTTTTGCTACAAATTTAACCCAAATAGGCAAAATTAGATTTATGTCTGTGAGTTTTTGCAGTGTATACAATCACATTATTATGACCTACTAGGATCTTGTAGCTGTAGTGACGTCACTACTGTCAGCCTGTGCCTGTGTAATCCTGTGCACCTCCGGCCGGCATGCTCTGATTGAACGACACGCCTTATCCTCCAGCTCAGCAACAGTGCGTTGAGATATTACTGAGCCTGTCAGATTATCTTATTTACTTCTGGGAAGCACAGACGCCAATTTCTTACAGTTTTTATTTTCAGAATATACATTAAGGGACATAGCAGAAAGGTTCCCTTTGGCATCCTGGTCGCTTCTGAATTTTGGAGGTTTTTAAAATTGGCGCTTATACCTCGTTTTATACGGTACACTTGCTACTTTTGCCATCAGCAGCTTATAGCTCATGAAGGAAGCCCCTTGTGGAGCGCTGGCTTGGTGGGTATATAAGGTGCGTGGTAGGCTGTCTGCACTCATATCCCTCGTTGCTGTCATGGCTGCAGGGGCGACTGATATAACACCTACACTCTATTATTTTTTGGAGTGTATATTGCCATCTGTCTTTTAATGAGCAGGAGGAAGGCGCTTCTTTCATCTATTACAATATTCTTCAATGTTGCAGACTTCGAGCCTCTTAGCAGCTCTGGTTTGTTGTGTGACATAATGACATATTATTGTTGCTTTACTTTATTGTAACTGTCTATTACATTCATTACCGCAGTCTGGCACTTGTATGTTGTCACTCATTTAGTCAACACTGTCGTAGCTATAAATACAAAATTATAGTCTTCGACTTTGCTATAGAATTATTGTGGAATTTTGCTTCTCTATTGTAAACTGAATTACCTGCAATATTAATGTATCGTAATATGTTAAACATTGGCCAAAATACAGTCTTATATGATGCTTATATTTGTCTCTATCTGTGCTCGGGGTCTCTACACAAAAAATTGACTCACGGTGTGTTTGCATTTGTATTGCCGCTATATCCTTGGGCACCTGCGCCATTCATTATGCAACTTTGGGAGGTGCTGACCGTTCTTTGGGACTCAATTTCGATTGGTGTTTACTAATTTAATATTTTGTCCACATACCTTTCATTTAGATGGAGCCACACTCCAGTCCAATGTAAGACTGGGTGCTTGACACCCACCATTGGAGTTTAGGGCGACATGTAAGAATGGGGCTGTGCCAGTTATTTGGAGTCAACAAGCTGTAGTAGACCAGTTCTATAGATGTATGATCAGTCGCTTTCCAATCTTTTCTGGCGCAACACTTTTTAATGCGCCCAAGGTTTGGGCCGTTCTGGGGGCGTGGCACCACATTCGTAGGAGTAGACATATTAAGGGCGCATCCCCACGGCACAGGACAGGTTTGCCGGCCGGTATTTGTCCTGTTTTGCGCCCGTCCCCACAGCCGCGGGGGGGACGTCTTTTCTCCGCGATGAGCGGAGAAGAGCCCTCCCCCCTCCCATTGAGAAGCACAGATTCCGTCCAAAAACCGGACGGAAGATGGTGCTTGATCAGTGTTTTGCCGCCTGACTGCCGGCGGCAAAACCGCTGGGCGGAAAACCCATGCAGTGGGGACTGCTGCATGGGTTTCCATAGAGCACAATTGTGCTGATTGTCGGCCGGTTTTTCAGGCGGTCTGAAAAACCGCAAACTGGCTGAAAAACCGGCCGAAAACCCGTACCGTGGGGGCATGCCCTTATGATTCCTTGACGCTAAATCTAGGCACAGAACAGCCAGACCAGGGTAAAGGTGGTGCCTGAGCCAGACTAGTGGTATTGGCATCACTGCCTGTATGTATGACCTGCAGAAGAACAGGGCCAGGGTAAGGGTGGTGCCTGAGCCAGACTTGTGGTATTGGCTCTACACTGCCCTGTATGTATGACCTGCAGAAAAACAGCCAGACCAGGGTAAGGTGGTGCCTGAGCCGATTGTGGGTATTGGCTCTACACTGCCCTGTATATATGCCCTGCAGAAGATCAGACCAGGGTTAAGGTGGTGCCTGAGCCAGAATTGTGGTATTGGTCTACACTGCCTGTGTGTATGACCCGCAGAAGAAGCAGACCCGGGTAAAGGTGGTGCCTGAGCCAGACTTTTAGTATAGGCTCTACACTGCCCTTGGGATGTATGAACTTCCCGAAGAACAGACCAGGATAAGGTGGTGCCTGAGCAGATTGAGTATTGGCTCTACATACCCTGTATGTAGACCTGCAGAAGAACAGCCAGACAAAGGGTAAGGTGGTGCCTGAGCCAGACTTGTGATATTGTCTTACATTGCCTTGTATGTATGACCTTCAGAAGAACGGACCAGGGTAAGGTGGTTTCCTGAGCCCAAACTTGTGGTATTGGCTCTACACTGCCCTGTATGTATGACCTGCAAAAAGAAACAGACCAGGGTTAAAGGTGGTGCATGAGCCAGACTTGTGGTATTGACTCTACACTGCCCTGGATGTATGACCTGCAGAAGAACAGCCAGACCAGGGTAAAGGTGGTGTCTGGTCAGACTTGTGGTATTGCCTCTACCTGGGCCCTGTATGTATGTCTGCAGAAGAACAGACCAGGTAAAAGGTGATGCTGAGCCAGACTTGTGGTATTGGATTTACACTGCTACACTGCCCTGTATGTATGGACCTGGAGAAGACAGCCAGCCGGGTAAAGGTGGTGCCTGAGCAGACTGTGGCATTGGGTCTTCATGCCCTGTATGTATGAACTGCAGAAGAAACAGACCGGGAAAGGTGGTGCCCTGAGCCCAGACTTTTTTGGTATTGTCTCTATACTGTTCTGTATGTATGACCTGCATTTCGAAACAGCCAGGGCCAGGGTAAAGGTGGTGCCTGAGCCAGATTTGTGGTATTGGCTCTCTACTGCCCTTGGTATAATATGGGGCTGCAGAAGAACAGGCCGGACCCGGGTAAAGGTGGTGCCTGAGCAGATTGTAAGTATTGGGTCTACACTGCCTGTAGTATGACCTGCAGAAGAACAGACAAAACAGGTAAAGGTGGTGCTGAGCCAGAATTGTGGATGGGCTTACATGCCTGTATGTATGACCTGGGAGAAGAAAGCCAGACCAGGGTTTAAAGGTTGGCCTGAGCCAGACTTGTGTATTGGCTCTACCCCTGCACGTATGTATGACCTGAAGAGAACAGCCAGACCGGGTAAAGGTGGTGCCCCGAGCCCAGACTTTAGTTAGGCTCTACACTGCCCTGTATGTATGACCTGCAAAAAAGACCAGGGTAAAGGTGGTGCCCGAGCCGATTGTGGTATTGGCTCTACCTGCCCTGTTGTATGACTGCTGAAGAACAGACCAGGGGTAAAAGGGGGGGCCCGAGCCAGACTTGTAGTATTGGCCCCACATGCACCTTATGTTGACCCGAAAAGAAAAGCCAGACCAGGGGAAAGGTGGTGCCCGAGCCAGACTTGTAGTTTAGGCTCCCAATGCCCTGTATGTATGACCGCAGAGAACAGACCAGGGTAAGGTGGGGCCCCGGCCAGACTTGTGGGGGTTTAAAACTGCCCCCTTTTATGACCTGAGAAGAACAGACCCGGGTAAAAGGGGGTGCCTGAGCCCGATTTTGGTATTGGTCTACATGCCCTGTATGTATGCGCGAAGAAAAGACCAGGGTAAAGGTGGTGCCTGAGCCAGACTTGTGTATGGGTCACACTGCCCTGTATGTATGACCTGCGAAGAACAGACGGGTAAAGGTGGTGCTGAGCCAGACTTGTGGTATTGGCTTAACTGCCCTGTAGTATGACCTGAGAAAAAAAAGGTTCATACATTCTAGGCATTTAAATGTTTTTTAAAGCTATTTAGAACTTCCCTGTCGTGCCAGGTTCATAATTTGCCCCTTGTGCCCACCCCACAAGTTGATTTTGGGCCCCCCCTAGAAGAGTTAATTTTTGGGGCCCATTAGTGGAATTAATTCTTGGGGCCACCAGTGAAGTTAATTCTTGCAGTTACCAGTGGAGTTAATTATTGGGGCCCACCAGTGGAGTTAATTATTGGATCCCAGCAATGGAATTGATTCTTGGGTCCAACCAGTAGAGTTGAGTCTTGGGGTTAACCTGTAGAGCTGATTCTTTAGGCCCCCAAGTGGGTATTACGGCCCACCCAAAGGGGTTATTTTAGGGTATCCCCAAGGCTATTATAGCTCTTGTACCCTGTCTCTTGTTTTCTGCCTCTCTTTCTCTTCTTAAAAGCAGCCCCAGACCTGTCATGCCCCGAGCCCACTATGCCCTGGTTTCCCCTATTTCCCTGTGGGCCAGTCTGAGCCTACTCCTACTATAAATAAGACTTCTGGAGTCAGATGCAACTTATTAATTAGGAGATGAAAAAAATCTTAGTACATTAGTTCAAGAGGAGGAGGGAGAACAGGAGAATGAGAAGGAGGGGGAAGAGATAGAAGAAGGGAAAGACAAGTAAGAAGAGGAAGAGGGAGAGGAGGACAAAGAAGTGGAAGAGTAGGAAGAAGAGGAGGAGGAGGGACAAGAAGGAGAAGGAAGAGATAGAAGAAGAAGGCGAAGAGGTGGAAGAAGAAGAGGAAGAAGGGGAGAAGGACGAAGAGGTGGAGAGGAGGAGGAAGAGGAAGAAGAGGAGGAGAACTAGGCGGAAGAGGTAGAAGAAGAAGAAGAAGAAAAAGATGAGGATGATGAAGAGGAGCAGGAAAAGAAGGAAGAAGAGGAAGAAGAGGAAGTGAATGGGGAGTAGGAGGATGAAGAGGTAGACCAAGAACAAGAAGGTGAATAAGAAGAAGAACAGGAGGAGGAGAAGGAGTAGGTCAAAGAGGTGAAGGAGGAGAAGGAAGAGGAGGAGGAAGAGAAAAAAGAGGAAGAAGAGGAGGAGGAGAAGGATGAAGAGGTAGAAGAATAAGAGGAGGAGTAGGAAAAGGAGGAGGAGGACGCTAGTTATCACTTGCTGCTCGCAGATTACATCCAGGAATGGAGAGCTATGCTATTAGTTGTTTAATCTTATGGCAGTCAAGTCTGTTGGGAGTTTCCCCAGTCCTCTCCCCACTTAATCCGCATACATGTCCCAGACTTATCCAAACTTCTTCATTTTTCCCTTTTATTGACAAAGAGGGTCCTGCCTCGAAACGTCACTAGTGTGCATGTGTGCCTCCAGTCAGACGCTACCTCTCTCTACAAGTAGTTAAAATTATGGACTGTTACCAAGTCTCGGATGAGATGTTCTATTCAATGGAGCAGCACGAACTGGGAACAGCAAGTAATCCTTTGCGTAATAGTTTTGCCAACTATTTTAAGGGGTCGAATACGGTTTTAAAGAAGACAACCTCAAATGCTTTATGAACTTTACAATATGAAGAATTCAGTGATTACATAAGACTAATAGAAGATAGTGTGATATTGTGTACACTTTTGCATAATATAGATTACAAAGGCAAAGCAAACATAATATTGATTACAAATACTTACATTACACCTCTATATGGGTCAAAGCTTCATAAGGAATCTTATAAGCATCATCTATCGGCATCAGCTGGGAGAAGCGGGCCAGTGAAGATAGAGAGATCCCTGGGACACATTCCTGTGGCGGTGAGGCGTCCCTCGCACCCACAGGTCCAGATACTTCTGGCCTCGCTGCAAACTTCTCCAGCTTATATCTCATTTGAAACAAATACCTGCGCAACCAAGTGTTACGCAAGCAAACAGATCAGTATTTTTCCAGTATAAGGCCCCCTCTCCTCCGAATAGCCAGTTCTTCAGAGGTTAGTCTGGCACTGGAAAAATCCATCACCGCATGCTGAACATCTCTGGAGCCTCTTGATTAAGCTAGGCGGCGAAACGTACGTCGAGGCGGTTTGTGGCAGGTCGCATGTCTCTTATTCCTGGGTAATATAACTTTACATTTGTAATTATATTTTTATGATTTGATATTATTTTCTGCAGTGCATCTGGTGTATGTTTATGTCACTTGATATATTACTATTGTAATTTATACTATGATGCATTGTGATTAATTTATTTTGGGTTTTTTCCCAGTGTTCTAAGTGACATACTGTCCTGATTTTTTGTACTATGTATGATTTTTAACTGTTTTTTAGCTATGATTAAAAACATTGTGTCAGTTTTGTGAAAAGTATTTGTTACAATAAAGTTTATTATGGATTTTTGACAATTTTATATAGTATTTTTGAGTCATTATTTTGATTGTTTATATTTGGTATATTTATGGTGACAGTTGTTTATTTGACCTGCTTCTGAATTGCTTTTACCCCTGGTAGTAAGCCATGAACACCTGCATTCCCATCTTTTCTCCCTAAACATTGCTGGATAGTATTATAAACATGAATGGCGACATGTATGAATCTCGCCAGGTAGCAGCGCGCTTTTCCGCTAGTTTTCCGGCGAAATCTGCGCCTGATTTATGTCGGGGTCGGGGCATGCTCATACATACTATGTAAAGTCCGCCGCGCCTCGCCAGTGTGTTAGGCACAGTGCGGGACTTTGGCGCAGTGCGGCGCTGCGCCTGAGATTCGCCGCCCGAGCTAGTGCACTCATACATGCGGGGAAAAGTCCGCCGCGCCTTGCCAGTGTGTGGGGCGCAGTGAGGGGACTGAGGCGCAGTGCGGGGCTGCGCCAAAGATTCGCCGCCGGAGGTCGCGCACTCATACAAGCGGGGAAAAGTCCGCCGCGCCTCGCCAGTGTGTGGGGTGCAGTGCGGGGACTTAGGCGCAGTGCGGGGCTGCGCCGAAAATCTGTTCCGATGCGAGACAGGCTAGAAAACAGCAAGAAATCATTTCACATGTCAGTGCGGAGTATGAATCAAAATCGCCTTTATAAAGGCGTTCAACATTCTCAGAAAAGACTTGAAACCTCAAAAATAAAAAATACATGAAACAAAATCACTTTCCAAATATCCTAATTCAAGAATTAGGATATTGGAAATTGCCGGGAAATACAGTAATTCAAATTCTGAAAGCTATTCTCATTGGTCGGCAGAAACCGACCAATCAGAATAGGAGCGACGGTGAACCATTAAAACCTATAGAGAACTATTGACCAATCAGAATCAAAGGCGGGACAGTTCAAAATACAGTAAAAATGCAGAAAAGAGCTGATTGGCTGAACTAGCGGGGGGCTTGGCTATCTCAGCCAATCAGAATAGGAGCGACAAAGACCCATTATAGCCTATGGAGAAGTTTGAACCAATCAAAATCAAAGGCGGGATAGTTCAAAATACTGTAAAAATGCAGAAAAGAGCGGATTGGTTAAGCTAGCAGGGGCTTGGCTATCCCAGCCAATCAGCATAGGAGTGACAGAGACCCATTATATCCTATGGAGAACTATTGACCAATCAGAATAGGAGCGACAGTGGCCCATTCTAACCTATGAAGGAGTATTAACCAATCAGAATAGGAGCGACAAAGTCCCATTATATCCTATGGAGAGGTTTGGACCAATCAAAATCAAAGGCGGGACAGTTCAAAATACAGTAAAAAGACAGAAAAGAGCTGATTGGCTTGGCTATCTCGGCCAATCAGAATGCGAGCTACTTCTCCCATTGTAGTCTAAGGAGAGATCGGCGCAATGCAATCTCGGCTCTCAGCGCCGTGCGACATGGAGTATGAATAAAAAAAATCATTTTTATTAAGTGTAAAACATTATCAGATAAAGAGCTGAAACCTTCTATAAACATACATTAATAAAATCCTGGCACTACAATCCCGGCGAGACCGGCGCTACATAGGGAATTGCAATAGAAAGAATTGCCGGGAAATACAGTAATTCAAATTGTTTAAGCTATTCTGATTGGTCGGCACAAACCAGCCAATCAGAATAGGAGCGACAAAGACCCATTAAAACCTATGGAGAAGTTTTGACAAATCAGAATAGGAGCGACAATGTCCCATTATAACCTATGGAGAAATATAGACCAATCAAAATCAAAGGCGGGACAGTTCAAAATACAGTAAAAACACAGAAAAGAGCTGATTGGCTGAGCTAGCGGTGGCTCGTCCAGCTTAACCGATCAGAGCGCGAGCTACTTTCTCATAGAGTTCTCTGGGGAAAAGAAATTCTGAGCGCGCTCTGTGATTGGCTAAGTTAAAAGAGGCGCGGTTATTTGACCAATGGGAGAGCGAGCGACGCTCCTATGGGTTTTCTAATGCAATCTGAAATAAAACTGTACATGGGCGAAATCAAATTATATATAAGAGTACAGAAGTTGTACCGATGTGTATATAAAACTAATAATAATATGGGGGTAACGAAAAAAAAATATTAAATCAATAAAATCATGTTTATTTCTTTATTTTTGTTGCACCATACTATTGATCCTTGGATGACGAAAATAAAAGAAATAAACATGATTTCATTGATTTAATATTTTTTTTTTTGTTATCCCCATATTATTATTCTTTTATATTACACATCGGGACAAGCTTCTGTAGTCTTATAAATTGATTTCGGCCATGTACAGTTTTATTTTAGATTGCATTAGAAAACCCCTAGGAGCGTCGCTCGCTTCCATTGGTCCAAATAACGGCGCCTCTTTTAACTTAGCCAATCTAGAGGTGCGCCCAAAAAATTTCTTTTCCCCATAGAACTCTATGAGGAAAATAGCTCGCGCTCTGATTGGCTAAGCTGGACGAGCCCCGATAGCTCAACAATCAGCTGTTTTTTGCCTTTTTACTGTATTTTGAAAATGTCCCGCCTTTGAATTGATTGGTCAATATTTCCCCCATAGGTTATAATGGGACACTGTCGTTCCTATTCTGATTGGTCAATTCTCCTCCATAGGATATAATGGGACACTGTCGCTCCTATTCTGATTGAAAAACTGGTTTATGCTGACCAATCAGAAGAGCTTAAACAAATTTGAATTTAACTGTATTATCCCGGCGATTCTCATCTCATTTGCAATTCCCTATTGTAGCGCTTGCACGAGTCTCGAGACGCAAACGCGTTTGTTCGGGTTTTTTTAACTGATTATTATTTTTACAGAAGGTTTTAGCGCTTTATCTGATTAATGTTTTACACTTATAAAAAATGATTCTCTTTATTTCAATACTCCATGCCGCACGCGCTGAGCGCCGAGATTTCAGTGCGCCGATCTCTCCATAGACTACAATGGAGAAGTAGCTCGCGCTCTGATTGGCTGGGATAGCCAAGCCCCGCTAGCTCAACCAATCATGCTCTTTCTGCTTTTTACTGTATTTTGAACTGTCCTGCCTTGGATTTTGATTGGTTCAAAATTCTCCATAGGCTATAATGGGTCTTTGTCGCTCCTATTCTGATTGGCTGAGCTAGCCAAGCCCCCGCTAGCTCAACCAATCAGCTCTTTTCTGCATTTTTACTATATTTTGAACTGTCCCGCCGTTGATTATGATTGGTCAATCGTTCTCCATAGGTTTTAATGGTTCACTGTTGCTCCTATTCTGATTGGCCGGTTTATGCCGACCAATGAGAATAGCTTTTAGAATTTGAATTACTGTATTTCCCGGCAATGTCCAATATCCGATTTCTTGATATTGACGCCGTTCTTGGATTTTTGGAAAGTGATTTTTTTTTTTAATTATGTTTATTTTGAGGTTCAGCTCTTTTCTGACACTGTTTTCCGTCTTTATAAAGGCGATTTTTTTCAGATTCATACTCCTGCTGCACGGAGCGGAGCGCCGAGATTTCTGTCGCGATCTTCTATGTTTCCTCGCATGTTCCGTTCTCGCTTCACTTCGCCTCGGCCGGAGCATTTAGACCAAAATAAACCAGGTCTGCCTGTCGGAGCTGCCGAGCGCTGCACTGCGCCTCGCTTTGCCGACTCGCCATCGTACATGCCTCGGAGTATACGAGCGCGCCGCGTCCCGCCCTGGAACGCCTACACCGCGCCCACACCGCGCCCACTGCCCGCCCCTTCATGAGGGGTGCAGCTGAAAGTGGCGAACGCTGCGCCTAACACTGAATCCCCGCGTCCGACGGGGATTCGGGCCGGGAGGCGCAGTATACGCCAAAAAACAGGCGTAAAGCCCGTTCATACATGTCGCCCATTGTGTCAGTTTTGTGAAAAGTATTTGTTACAATAAAGTTTATTATGGATTTTTGACAATTTTGTATAGTATTTTTGAGTCATCATTTTGATTTGGTTTATATTTGGTATATTTATGGTGACAGTTGTTTATTGACTGCTCTAAATTGCTTTTCCCCCTGGTGTAAGCCAAAAAACCCTGCTTTCATTTTTTCTCCCTAAACTTTGGGCTGGTAGAAAATTTATAAACAGGGGTTTGGTTCCAATCCCGACTATGTGACTACATGGACAGCTTTCTCACAACAGTCATGTGAGAAACCCGTTAAGACTTTGTTTACAGGGTTATGTGGTCTCCAATAACATTTCAGGATTTAGGAAATTTACAGTTTAAAAGGGGTTTTTTTGCCACGATGTAATGTTGACTGGGATCTCAAAATGGGTATTTAATCACTTTTCTAAAATATTTTCTTAAAAAAAGTGAAGCCTTGAGGCTAAGCTTTTTTATGACCTTAGTTTCCTGATATTTACTTTAGACCAACCGGGAGCTGATTGGTGGGCTTGCACTGTATGCACTTCTTATTGATGACAGGGAACTGAAGGAGTTTTGAAAGGGGAGGGGAGAAAAAGTAGTGAACTCCTGTGTCTTTGTTGAGAACCACTGGTCAAATGTAATTTTTTGTGAAAACATTGTAAAAAGTTCCCTGCCAGCTTCTCTGCTCAGCAAGTTGTGTTTATCTTTTCTGCTGAGCAGATAGCAGGTAAGGAACTGACTTCTTGGCAAAACCCCTTTAATGATTAGCTATTACCATCTAATATTCTTAAAGAGATACTGTCAATATGGATTCCAGATGGTCAATTAATATCTTAGCACTACAGTAATTTGCACTAATCATGTGTTTATTGAATCAAAGGGTAAAAATCAAGAAAAATTTGGGGATTGTTTCCCTGTGTGTAGCTAAACCCTTGTCATCCCCGGCACCGCTGTTTCTTTCTGAAGTTTAATTTCATCGAACTTGATATGGAATTCTTGTTATACAAATTTTTCAAAAGTTCGGAATCCGGCTCCACAATGAGGCCAAAACTTTTTTAACTACTTAAAGTGCGTCATTTAACCCTTTGCTATTTTGTGGTATTGTTTAGCTTCTTTTTGTTTACAAAGGGGATATTTGTACAGCTAACTGCGCTGCTATTCATGGCTGGTTTAAAGTGTTAGGCTCATGAAGAGAGTAAAGACCTTCACAATGGCATTCTTAATAGTCACATTACAAATGAACAGATCTAGTGAAGAAAGCGCTCCATTAGCAGCAACATATTTTCTTCCTCAGTGAATATGTGAAATAAATACGCGCTCCTCCTGCAGCAGACGCCCCGCGCTACCCAGGTTTTTAAAATTTTTTTTTTAGTCGTAATTTTTAAATAAGGGAAAAAAAATGACATTTAAAACGGGGGGGCAGTGAGATCCGTCGTGACACGGAACCTAGGGGGGCCCTTTTTTTAAAATTAAAAAAACTTTTATTCAAGAATCTTAAAACACACGTTAAAATTAATATATAAAGTACATAACACGAGAGGGAGCCTTAAGTTTAATCACCATTCACCGGTATACAAGGTGTATAGGCATTCACATATTCACCCACGACTTGGGCTACAGAGGAGTACCCGGAGACCGGGCGTTCGTTGTCAGTGACTGCGGCGTTTCGGGGAGGCCCCTCCCCTTTCTCAAGCATGATGGTGATTACTACACGGACTGAACAGACTTTATAATTGTGTCCATCCTGCATGGAATGCAAGTGCAGATTCTGGTGTTATATGACTATGAACGGTGTATAGTGCGACGACACTTAAGTATCCCTCTCGTATTATGTACTTTATATGGTTATTTTCACGAGTGTTTTAAGATTCTTGAATAAAAATGTTTGAAATTTTATATAACAAATGGCCCACTAATGTATTGGACTGATATACACAGGTTTGGAGACCTATGTTTGGTGCCTTTGAGGGTTAATACTTACTATCAACGTGTGGCATATTTATTTTTATAAAAAGAGAACCTACTGTAACATTGGAGAGGGTCTGCAGACAATAGCAGCTATCGCTTCTTCTTAGGCTACCTGCAGTCATCAATGTACCTCTGGAGATGCCCAGGTGGGAGCCTCAAACAATGCTCTTCCTATTCTCTCCATATTCATATCAGCTAAGCAGAGGGTACCCCAGGGTCACCCAGAAAAGGCATTAACACAAATGGACGTCTCTGGAGAGCGAGGAGAGGAGGGGAGTCTCCATTAGAGGAGCTCATGTACAAGGGACGGTTGTGCTCACAAGAGAGATGATTCAAGACAAAGGCTTGGATTCAGCTTTTAAGAATATAAAGGTTAAAAGTGCAAGACTGGAAACATTGGTCGATTCCAGGGATGGACTGTACAATGGCCGCCATGAGTATTCAGACCGGGAGGGGTCAGGACCAGCAGGAGACACTGGAAAAAAGACTCCATCATCTGAAAGGTCAGAATCCAGGAAGGGAACCAAGAGGTTTACTCTAACACTTTCAGTAATAAGGAATTTCACATCACTTCTGTCACCGCTGCTCCCTAGTGATAGGAGGCATTCTCAGTGATGTCACTGCTGCTCTCTAGTGATAGGAGACATTCTCAGTGATGTCACCGCCGCTCTAGTGATAGGAGGCATTCTCAGTGATGTCACCGCCGCTCTCTATAGGAGGCATTCTCAGTGATGTCACCACCCACTCTCTAGTGATAGGAGGCATTCTCAGTGATGTCACGCGCCGCTCTCTAGTGATAGGAGCATTCTCAGTGATGTCACGCCGCTCTCTAGTGATAGGGGGCATTCTCAGTGAGGGTAACCCCGGGCTTCTAGTAAAAGGGAGGCTTTTCTCAGTGTTTCCCCCCCTCTCAAAGGGGATAGGAGGCATTCCCGTGATGTCACCCCCCCCCTTTTTGGATGGAGGCATTCCCCAAGTGATGTCACCGGGCCGCTCTTTTAGTGATGGAGGGGCTTTTTCCCCAGTGTTGTCACCGCGCTCTCTAGTGATGGGGAGGTTTTCAGTGATGTCCCCCCCGCTCTCTAGTATAAGGAGGCATTCTCAGTGAGGGTCACGGCCGCTCTCTATTTGGATAGGAGGCTTTTCTCAGTGATGTCCCGCCGCTTTCCTAGTAAGGAGGCATTCTCTTTGATGTCACCCCCCTCTCTAGTGATTAGGGGGCCCATTCTCGGAAAATTGTCACCCCCGCTCTCTAGTGAAGGAGGCTTCTCAGTGATGTCAGGATCTCTAGTGATAGGAGGCATTCTCAGTGATGTCCCCGCCGCTTTTGGGGGTGTGGGGATTCTCATTGGATGTCACTGCGTATTAGTGATAGGGGGCATTCTCAGTGATGCCCCGCCGCTCTTAGTAAATGGGAAGGCATTTCTAAAGTGTTTTGTCCCCCGGGCCGTTCTAGTGATGGGGAAGGATTTCATTTGATGTCACCCCCGCTTTAGTGATAGGAGGCTTTTCGTGATGTAAACCCCGCTCCCTAGGGGATGGGAGGATTTCATTTGATGTAAACCGCCGCTCTCTAGTGTTAGGGCTTTTCTAGTGATGTCCCTCCCCCTCTATGATAGGAGGCATTTCAGTGAGGGTCCCCGCCGCTCTTAGTGTAGGGGGCATTTCAGTGATGTCACCGGGCTCTCTAGTGATAGGAGGCATTTTTCAGTGATGCCCAAGCCCTTTTTTGTGATAGGAGGCATTTCAGTGATGTCCCGCCGCTCTTTTAGTGATAGGGGGCATTTTTCAGTGTGTCCCCGCCCGTTTCTCTAGTTTTAGGAGGCATTCTCAGTGATTTTCCCCCCGGGTCTCTAGTGATAGGGGCCCTTTTTCAGTGATGTCACCACCCCCTCTCTAGTGTTGGGAGGTTTTCTAAGGGATGTCACCCCCCCGCCTCTAGTGATGGGAGGCATTTCAGTGTTTTTCACCCCGCTCTTAGGTTTGGAAAGGGGGCATTCTCAGTGATGCCCCCGCCGCTCGAGTGATGGGAGGCTTCTAGTGATTTTCACCGCCGCTCTTAGTGATAGGAGGCATCTCCAAAAACCAAAACCAAAACACCCCCCCAAAAAT
Organism: Phyllomedusa bahiana; assembly: GCA_025379985.1. Taxonomy (NCBI): domain Eukaryota; kingdom Metazoa; phylum Chordata; class Amphibia; order Anura; family Hylidae; genus Phyllomedusa; species Phyllomedusa bahiana. The sequence continues at coordinate 58,766 of JAODAL010004475.1, read as the reverse complement.
TTTCCTCCCCCCCCCCCCCACAAAACAAAAAAACCACCCCTTTTTAAAACCCACCCCCCCCCCCCCCCCCAAAAAAACCACCACAAAAAAACCCCCAAAAAAAGGGGGACCAAAAAATGATTTTACCCCCGTTCTCTAGTGATAGGAGGCATTCCCCAGTGATTTTCACCCCCCTCTCTTTGATAGGAGGCTTCTCGGGTGATGTCACCCCGCTTTTAAATGAAGGGGCATTCTCAGTGATGTAAACCCCGTTCTTTAGTGATAGGAGGATTTCAGTGATGTCACCCCGCTCCCCTAGTGATAGGGGCATTCCCAGTGGGGTCACCCGCTCTCTATTTGATAGGAGGCTTTTCCATTTGATGTCCCCCCGGCTTTTAGGGGGTTTAGGGGGCATTTCGGGAGCCCCGCCCTCTCTAGTGATAGGAGGCCATTTCAGTGATGTCCCCCGGCCGCCCCTTTTAGTGATTGGAAAGGCATTCCAGTGATGTCACCCCGCTCTTTGTGTTAGGGGAAATTGATTGATTTCACCCCCCTCTTAGTGTTGGGAGGAAATTTCGTGATGTCACCGCCGCTTTGTGTTAGGGGACTTCCAGTGTTGTCACCCCCTCTCTTTGTGTTTGGAGGCTTTCTCAGTGATGTCCCCCCGTTTCTCTAGTGGATAGGAGGCTTTCTCTGATGTAAACCCCCGCTCTTAGTGATAGGGGGGCATTCCCCAGTAAAGTCACCCCCGGGTCTCTAGTGTTTGGAGGCATTCCAGTATGTCAAGGCTCTCTAGTGATAGGGGCATTCCCCAGTAATGTCACCCCGCTCTCTATTTGAAAAGGGGGAAAATTTCTCAGTGTGTCACCCCGCTCTTAATGATAGGGGGTTTCAGTGTGTCACCCCCTCTCTAGTGATAGGAGGCTTTTCTCAGTGATGTCCACCGCGCTCTCTAGTGATAAGGGGGAATTTTTTCATTTGATGTACGGCTCTTTGGGGTGATAGGAGGAATTCCCCAGTGATGTCCGCCTTTTCCCCTTTTAGGGATGGAGGCTTTCTCAGTGTGTAACCCCCCTCTCTATTTATAGGGGGGTTTTTTCCAGGATGTCACCCGCCCGGGTTTCTCTTTAAAAGGTGTGGGAAAAGGGGGATTTCTCAGTGATGTCACTGCCGCTCTTAGTGATTGGAGGCATTTCCAGTGATGCCCCGCCGTTTCTTAGTGATAGGAGGCATTTTTGGGTTATGTCACCGCCGCTCTCTAGTGTTAGGGGCATTCTCGGGTTGATGTCCCCGCCGCCTCTTAGTGTAGGAGGCATTCTCGTGTTTGTCACGCCCCCCTTAGTGTAGGGGGCCCTTTCTCAGGTGTCACGCCGTCTCTAGTGATGGGGGGGGCATTTTCGTAATGTCACCGCCCGCTCCCTTAGTGATAGGAGGCATTCCAGTGATGTCCCCCCCGCTCTCTAGTGATAGGAGGCTTTCTCCGTGATGTAAACCCGCCTTTAGGGGATAGGAGGCATTCTCTTTGATGTCACCCCCCGCCTTAGTAAATGGAGGCATTCTCAGTGTTTTCCCCCCCTCTTAGGGGGTAGGGGGCCCATTTCTCGGGTAAATTCCCCGCCGCTCTATTTTTTTAGGGGGCATTCTCAGTGATTTTCCCCCCCGCTCATAGTGTAGGGGGGCCATTTCAGTGAGGTCACGGCCGCTCTCTAGGGGATAGGGGGCTTTTTCAGTGATGTCACCGCCGCTCTTTGTGATAGGAGGCATTCCCCGTGATGTCCCGCCTCTCTATTTGTTAGGAGGAATTCTCGGGTATGCCCACCGCCGCTTTTTTAGTGTAGGGGGCCCTTTCTCAGTGATGTAAACCGCCCTCTTTGTGATGGAGGCATTCTCATGATGTCACCCCGCCCCTTAAAATGAAGGGGGCCTTTCTAAAGTGATTTTTCACCCCGTCTTATTTAAATTGGGGGCATTCTCAGTGAGGGCACCCCCTTTTCTTTTGTTTGGGAGGCATTTTTAATTTGAGGGCACGCCGCCTCTCTTTTTATTGGCCATTCTCAGTGTTGGAAACCCCCCCTTTTTAGTGATGGGAAAGGCATTCTCGTAAATGCCCACGCCGCTTTTATGTAGGGGTTTCTCAGTGAGGTCACGCCGCTCCTAGTGATAGGAGGAAATTTCGGTTATGCACCCCGCTCTCTGGGTGAAGGGGGGCTTTCTCAGTGATGTCACCCCGCTCTCTGTGATGGGAGGCTTTCTCAGTGATGTCACCCCTCTCTATTTAAATTGGAGGCATTTCAGTGATGTCCCGGGCCGCTCTCTGTGATAGGGGGTTTTTTCCAGTGATGTCCCGGCGTTTTTCTAGTGTTTGGAGGCAATTTTTCGTGATGTAAACCGGGTCTCTTGTAAAGGGAAAGGCATTCTCAGGTGTCCCGGGCCCCTCTCTAGGATAGGGGTTCTAGTGATTTAAACCGGGTCTTTTTGTGTTTGGGGGGCTTTCTCAGTGATTTTCCCCCGCCGCTCTCTAGTGTTTAGGAGGCTTTCTCAGTGATGTCACGCCCTCCCCTATTTGATAGGGGGCTTCTCAGTGATGTCACCCCCGCTCCCTAGTGATAGGAGGCATTCCGGTTGATGTCACCCCGCTCTTTTAGTGATAGGGGCATTTTTCTTTGATGTCCCCGCCGCTCTTAGTGATAGGAGGCATTTTCGTGAGGAAACCCCCCGCTCTCTAGTGATAGGGGGGCATTTCTCAGTGATTTTCCCCCCTTCTAGTGAGGGAGGAAATTTTTCAGTGATGCCCCCCCCGCTCTCTAGTGATAGGAGGATTCTCAGTGATGAAACCGCCCGCTCATATTTGAAGGAGGCTTTCTCGTGATTCCCCCCCGCTCTTTTGGGGTTAGGGGGCATTCTAGTGATGTCCCCCCTCTTAGTGAAGGGGGCTTTTCTCAGTTTTGTCCCCCCGCTCTCTATTTAATAGGGGGGCATTCTCAGTGATGTCACCCCCCGCTCTCTAGGTTTGGGGGGGCAATCTGTATGTCACCCCTCTTAGTGATGGGACGGAAATTCCGGGATTTCACCGCCGCTCTCTAGTGAGAGATAGGCTTTATTCTCACACCTCTTTTCTAGTGAGTGGACTGTATATAATAATAATATCTGCTAATATCTTATGTCCTACGTGTCTCTTCGTTTCTCTTGCTGTAGTCCTTTATCTCTCATTTAATTAAATTTTTTCCCTTGAAAATATATGAATAAGCAGTGATAATAAACCTGCTCCCTCCATATACAATTCATCAACAAATCTGTTGGCCTTTGATACACAATGTATTTCTTCTTATTGCTCGCAGTCTTTTTTAAATACTTTTCTTTTACCCCCTTGATTTTTTTCAAAAATTTTTTCCCACCCCTTAACTCAAGGGTATTTAATTTAAGGGGAATCAATTGGTCAAAATTTTCCCGGCGCGGCTCCCAAAAAAATCCCGTGAGGATATCTCCCACAAACACCTTCTCATGTTAACACTCTGACTTTTCATTTTACTTCTCTATAGCGGGCGCGCCAAAGGCTTTTGTGGGGTGAGACGTGAATAAAAACACCCTCCGCGTCCCGTCCTGCCTCTTATATTCTGCTTTATGGTCATCCGAGCTTTTAAAACCCACAGAAAAAACTGATTTACCCGATCCTGAAGAAACCAAGTATCTCCGGTATGTGCCCTGCACCAACCACAGCACCGGTAATGGAAGTGACAAGTAGAACAATGTAACATATGAAACCATCAGATACTTTGTAACGGAATGAGGGAACCGTGTGTATCCATTACTGTATGTATGAGGTGTCATTGATCTACTCACAAATAACTCATCACACACAGCGTCTGAGGTAGAGGCCTGTAGACGGAGATTGTCTGCTGCCTTAGGTGGCCCACACCCTAATAAATGCAGGATTTTTAACCCCTTTAAGGGGTTTTGCCACGATGTAATGTTCATGTGGGATCCTCCCAAAAAGGGGATTTTTAAACATTTTTTTAAAAATTGTATTAAAAAAAATGTGCCTGTGAAGCTGAGCCGGCAAAAATGCCCCCGTTTCCTGCTGTTTTTATTAGCTTGGGGGCCCGGAGCCCCAAGGACTGATTGGTTTTTGTTTTTCACTTTTTCACATGAACAAATTTGAAGGGAGTGGGAGAAAAGGCCTGTTCTTTTGTATGAGAATCCATGGTTTTAAAGTAATTATCTGGTAACATGAGAAAACATCCCGGCCCCCGCTCGTTCCTTCCCCCATGAGCGTCTGTGAATGAACAAAAGAAAACCCCCGCTTGGAAATTATTTCTGTCCGACAGTAAGAGGGAGAAACAAAACCCCTAGAGTTTTTGGCACAATACAGTTCTCCTGGGTTTAACCAAACAATGTTTACTCAACTAAGAACTGAGTATGGAAAACGTCATGGGAGGTGGGCGATGACTCACAGGGGAGGGTACTTTTTTTTTTTTAAAACAAAAACACAACGCCCTTTTTTCTAAAGGGACTTTTAGATCAGAGTATCAGATTGTTAGGTGATGTACTCACACTTTCTTGGCAAAACCACTCTTTAAGCACGAGGCCTGTAGATGGCCCTTCAAGAGGTGTGTCTATATCGTAGATTTGATCTTCAGATAGGGGGAAACGCCACATATTGAATACTTTTTCCAAATATTTTTCTAATTTATTCGCACCAAATGAAAACATTTTGTATAAAAGATATTGGGGCTATGATTTAATCAATAGTGTACTTACTCTTAGCAAACTGGAAGATGAGAAACATAGAGCCGCACATCTCCACCACTATAGTTTATCTAATGCGTCAGCAAATACTATATAAAAAAAAGGAACAGGAAAGGTTCGTCTTAGATTTCTTTTTCGCAAAAATGTTTAGCCCTCTGTGCACGTCGCGGAGCGGATCCTTCAATTAAGTGGTTCCATACGCTTAAATGGGGGGCGTGGTAAACACTGCATGGCGGCACCAACCGCAGACAAAACCACACAGTTGTGGGGAACTGCCCAGTGGCCCAACAGCACCACTGCTGCCAAACCTAGCCCCCCCGGCTCTGGACCGCACCACTCTTTGACAATGTAAAGTTAGACCAGACAGTCTTACAATGCACCACATGTATCACAGTGTTGATAAATCTCACGCAGGTTAGAACTGTCTGCTCTAAGTTTGTACCATCTTTAAGTTGTCTTACTTTTACACCAGAAACTGCGACAAAATTCTGGCGCATTTTTTTTTCTCTTCATTTAAGCCACACCTCTTACTAGTGAAACCACACCCCTTTTTTCTAGACCACGCCACTTTTTATTAGACTATGCCCTTTGTCGGACGAGGTGCAGAAGTGTCTGAAACTGTCTAAAACACATGGTAAATGTGGCAAAAAGCTTATAAGACGTTATTTTTGCCGAAAATTGAGCCAGAAATTTAAGATGAGCGGTCCTTAGGATATTATCTGCCCAATTGTGTTTTCTGGATCTCTATTTGTTGCTCTATCCTTACTAGACCATCATAGTAGAATAGTTTCCTACACAGGTTTCCTTAAAGGGGTTGTCTGAAAGATTAGTTTTCAACATGAAGAGAACGATATAGTAACATTTTTTTCCAAATACATTGCTTTGTTTATTTTGCTTTGTTGAGGAGATAACAGAGGTTTTTACTGTCTGTGTGCACCACAGATTTCTCTGGTAACCATCTTGCTCTGCCTTACTTTCTTGCTCCTTTGTCTTATCTGAGGGCAGGGCTGGGACGTCTATGTTCACACACAGGACGCCAGCAGATTGAGAAACTGACTGTGTTATCGTAGAAGAAACAATTGGAGACAAAAGTAACTTTTTATTTGAGGCCTTGAGCCTTCTCTAACTATATAGATAAGCTCTACTTGCTCTCATTGTCAGTTGTATTTAGAAGCAGGGGGCGCGTATAATCTCAAGCTCTTGGGCCCTAGTGATAAAAAGTGCAAAGTGGGGCCACCCGTTACCATGTATCCATGTTCAAGTACTCAGTGTCTTCTGATGTGGGCTCAAGAAGGCCATTTGGGCCACCCTCTCTGGTAGAAGGCCCGTGGGTAGCGACTGTTACCTCTGCACCCCAATATAGCTTTGCCCTGATTAGAAGAGGCTGTGAATAACGAAGCTGATATAAACTAATCACTGATAATAGGAACCCAGACACAGACTGGACCAGGATGATGACAGGAAACATGGATTGAAGCTGCTGATGTGGCTCTGTCTAAACAATCCTGGTGTATGGCAGCCCGAGTGACCTGCTATTTTTTCTGTTTATTTTTCCTTCCCTGCACATTTCATAACGTCATAATTTTGCACTTTTTCAGTGACGCAGCAATTTTTAAGAGAAGTAGTTTGAGTTTACAAATAAATTACTGCCTTTTTTTTGTTTTTTTTGTGGTGTGAATATAAAAGTGCATTTTCCTGCATTTTTTTAAATGTATTTTTATAAACCATTCACATTTCACACTAAATAACCCGATTAATTCTACAGCTTACTGCGATCATGTGCATGCCGATGCCGAATATGTGCAGGTTGTTTTTTTTTATTTATTTATTTTTTATTATTTTAATGTGCAATGTATGCAAACATTTTTTTATTATTTATGCATTTATTTATTTAGCATTTCTTTATGCTTTTAACCTTTTTTAGTCCCTTTAATATATCATTTCAATTTTTTTGCACTTAATAATGTATTATCCTACTCCCGTATACTTCTGCATGATAGCACAGTGCGCCCTGACAGCAGGCTTACTGTACAGACAGCTCTGGGGCTACTCTAGGTCCCTGGGCTGAATGTGATGATATTCCCATGACTTTTTGGGCTCTCTAGGCTCCAGGGCTGACTGTATAGATATTCCCTGGACTCTATTGGGGCTACTCTATATAGTCCCCAGCACTGACTGTATAGTCTTCCCAGGCTCTATGGGTTACTCTTTGTCCACAGCGACTGAGTATAGATCTTCCCGGCGCTATTGGGCTACTTCGTAGGTCCACAGGGCTGGACTGTATAAGATATTCCCTGGACTCTATTGTGTACTCTACGGCCTACCCCCCCAGGGGGGGGGGGCTGACTGTTAGATATTCCCCAGGCTCTATTGGACTACTCTAGGTCACCAGCGCTGACTGTATTAGATATTCCAGGATCTTTTGGGCTACTCTTAGGTCTCCAGGGCTGTCGTATTGATATTTCCGCCGGGCTCTATTGGGCTACACTAGGTCCCCAGGGCTGACTGATAGAAAATCCCCGGCTATATTGGGCTTCTTAGGTCCCCAGGCTGACGGTAGAGATTTTCCCCAGGCTCTATTGGGCTATTCTAGGTCTCCAGGACTGACTGTATTGATATTCCCAGGCTCTATGCGGCTATCTCATGGTCCAGGGCTGGAGCTGTATAGATTTTCCCCGGGCTCTATTGGGATACTCTAGGGTCCCAGGGCTGACATGTACTAACATTCCAGTGCGGCCCTCAGGGCTCTAGGGTATTCTTTGGACAGGCTGTGGAATAGACTTTGAAATCAAAGGGTTTATTGGGGGGAAATCAAAGACTTCTCACAATCCCTGCCGCGTGCAACAGATTACCTCACTTTGAACAGAGTGTTAAAGGGGTTGTCTCACTACAGGGATCGCTGCTTTTTATGTTAAAATCTTGCAAAACAAGTCACTTTGCAATATTTGTCATTATCAGCGTCCTACCTATTCATAAGATAGCCCTCTTGTATGGGCCTTCAGTGCATGCTCCTCAGGTCGCTATAGCTACTATCTCTCCCGTTAGTCTGCCTGCACTGGTTGCTATAGCTTACAGACCTGTTTGATCTCTCTGATAGGACGTGCCGCACTGGATTGCTATAGCTAATGACCTGTCTTGATGTCTCTATGTTTGGCTTGCGCCGCACTGGTTGATATAGCTACAGACCTGTCTGTATCTCTCCTGATAGCGCTGCCAGCACTGGTTGCTATAGCTTCAGGACCTGTTCAATCTCTCTGATAGAGCTGGCCAGCACTGGTTGCTTTAGATTCAGACCTCGCTTCTACTGCAGCCTAGTAGCAGCCGTAACCCGAACCTGAATTCCAAAAATGAAACCAATGGAAAACAAGGATACTGAGGTGTGAAGAATCTCATGTAGGTGGAGACAACCCCTTTAAATATAAGCTTACTCTAGTACTGCTCGGATTCTGGGGAGCTGCAAAGCTCCTATGAAAGCAGCAACATCTTCTGGCTTGGCTACCCCCAGACAAAAGGTGCAGCCCTCCATCAAGAGACAGTGGGGGGTTGTTAAGGGGTTAAAGAAAGAGCCAATGAAATATATCCATAATATCTCATTGCCACATTGATTTTCTTTATGGATTCAGTTTAAATATTTCGCAAAAACCTCCATGAAATGTTTACTTACCCTCCATTATCTGCACATGTGGTATGAGCACACAGCAGTCTATAGGCGCACCACATGAACCAGGAAAATGGGTATGTGTGGTCTACAGAAGCCATGAGGATTGTACTGCATCTTATTAAAGTCTGATCATAGTCTAACCTTATGAGATCTGTATTAAAGGGGTTGTCTCGCTACAAAGATCACTGCTTTTTATGGTAAAGATTTTGCAAAAACAAGTCACTTTGCAATTCATAGATATACCCTCTTGTATGGGCTGGCATCAGCCTCTCAGGTCGGCTATAGATCTACAGAACCTGTTCTATCTACTCCTGAAAAGGGCTGCCCAGCATAGTTGCTATAACTACAGACCTTGCAATCTCATCCTGAAAGGATCCAGAACTAGTTGTATAATACAACAGACCTGTTCATATCTCCTGATAGGCTGTGCCAGCAATAGTTGCTATAAACTAAGACCTGTTCAATCTTCTCCTGAAAGGTTTGCCACTCAGGGTTGCTATAGCTTACGGACCTATTCATATCTCTATGATAGGCTGCCTAGCTACTGGTTGCTTAGATACAGACCTGTTTGATCTACTCCTGAAGGCTGCCAGCAGGTTGTTAGCTACAGACCTGCTTCCATCTCTCCTGATAGGCTGTCGACCTGGTCGCCTATAGCTACAGACCTATTCTCTATGCTCTCCTGATAGGCCTGCCAGCACTGGTTGCAGTATACTACCGACTGCTTCTTATCTCTCCTGATAGGCTTGCCAGTAATGGTTGCTATTGCTTCAGACCTGAGCTTCTTATGCAGCCTAGTGGAAGCAATAAACACACCCCGGAAGTCAAAGTGGAATGATGAAAACAAAACGGAAGTAAGATGAATACATGTAGTCAAACCCTTTAAGGTAACTGAGTCTTTTAGGGTAGTAGATAACAAGTTAGTTACAATGCGGGCTCAACAGTTCAGCTATGACCATGGCAGAAAGGTTATTTCTCCATTGTAGCTTTTTAGGATTGAGGTTGTTTTTGCAGCGCAGGACTCTCACTACCTATTCATAAAGCTTGTTCAGCTGTTTTACTCAAGTTGTCCAGCTGACACATTCCTGTTCAAGTTGTGGGTCGGTTTCTACAGCTTCATGACTGTCACTTCATGCTAGGCTGTTGGGCAGTTCTACAGCTTCGATCTCATTCTGCTCAGGCTTGTGGGATGGGTTATACGCTTCGACTCTCACTTCGTGCTCAGCGCTGTGGGGTGGTTCTACAGCTTCCTTGTTTAGTTTTGCTACCACTTCCTGTTCCAGTGTTGTGGGTTGCGATATACAGCAGTGACTAGAATATTTTAAGCTATGATAATGTTAAAGGGGGCATTGGAGGGTTGGAGGGGATGTTTAACAGCAGGGAACAAGGCTACGTGCTGTAAAAAGTTTAAAACTATTCCTGATGGAGGTTATAATATCTATGGCTCTAAATGTTTTCCTCATCTCGCCTTCTGTAAGCCTTAACTTTTTTAGTTCCAAACTTGATAGAACATGAGAGCTTTATTTTGAGAGGACAAGATGTTCTTGTCTAATGGTGTTATTTATGTTACCATTGAATGTGAAGAATAAAACTGTACTTGCGCACAATGTTTTTTTTTTTTTTTTAAAATGGAAGTTTAAGTTTCAGTAAAAGTGATGTGTTTATCTGTATTCCTAAAGGTTGTTACGCATCCGTTATTTGACAAAACATGTAGGGTTTCCGTTATGTGGGGTACCGTAAAAAAAATCCCAAACATTTTTCTATTTCATTGATATTGCGCACCACGGAGCCCATTTTGTGCAACACCGATACTTGTTTGTGTTGCTAGCACCTACGGTCGTCATTGAGGCGGAATTTTTTATGGGCACTTTTTTGCACCCGTTTACTCATTGCATGCGAATTTTTTAATCAGCTTTTATTCCAATATTTTTATGGAAATCAAAATGACCAAAAAAAAACACAATTTGGGAATTTTGGAATTTTATTTAATCTATGGTGTTCAGCGAACGTAATAAAAAAATGTTATATTTTTATAGATCAGACTTTTTCGGACGCAGGCTGTACAATAAATTTGGGGAACTTTTTTATTTTGTTTTATTTTTTTTATTTGTAAATGGCAAATGGGGTTGTTTGTTTGAACTTTTAATGACTTGTTTTTTGACTTTAATAACTTTATTTAATATATTTTTTTTTACTTGTAACAGTGAGTCTCGCCTTGGCGCATTCTCCACTAGGGGCGCGATTGTTTAATTCGTCTAATGCATTGCATAGACAAGTGCATCTAGGGTGTACCAAGATGTCGGTTCCCACTTCAAAAAGCTTCCCGCTGCCATGTCCAGGCATCGGATTTCCCGCTCAGTTATGCTGGAGGGGGCTCTGATTAGAGTGAAGACGGTGCGCAGCAACCGTTTATTACATTTAGATTGCTGTGGCCATCTTTGAGGTGTGTCTAAAGGGTTAAACAGTGCGAGCCGGCGGACACCAGCCCCCGCCTGAGGGTCCCGGGGGGGCGTTTGCATAACTGTGGTGTTAGCTGAATAGTAACCACTATCACCCGGCGGCTGTGTTGCCGGGGGTTGCGCTGCGATCCCGCTTCAAAAGCCGCTTACGGCATCAGGACACGGGTGGTAAGGGTTAAGTTTATCGAGTACAAATTATAAACAAAAGAAAAAAAGCTCCTGTGCTGCAGAGAGACACAGCAGGGGAGTGATGTCACCATTCTGGCTATGCTCGAACAGTAGGAGAGTGATCGAAACCCAGAGAGGCTTGGTAAAAAACCTGGAACAAGGAGAAATAGAACAGCAATGTATTTGGTAATAGTCTGCATACTCTACCAACTTTGTTACATGTCTGAAGCAAATCATTGTGGGTGAGAATCTACCTTGTGATGAGAGAGGGGATTGATCATGCAGGTGGAAAACACTTGCAAACCTTGTGGCCTCTAGTTGATCAATGTAATCACTGTTTCATGCTGTTTTTGCTGGTAGTTCAACTGAAAAATCCAAAGCAAATTGTCGACGAAATGGAAAGATCCCTCGGGTCTCGGGCACCGCAAGTGTGCTCCGGCACTGCAACTCGTGATTGCTGCCTCAAGGAGCCGTGTGGCCCATTCCTTAGACCCATGTGTGGGGGTTTGGCCCAGAGTTCACACATAGCTGGTAATTGCTGTATTTTGCAGCAGCCTGCTGTACTTTACAAGTGTATGCAATTGTTTTTTTTATACCTCCTCTGCCCACATGGAGCCCGTGCTTTATGGGGTCTTGTTGTGCTTTAATCTAGAAGTCAAGTCCCCTTTCTCAATGGTAGTGGAGGTTTCCACAATGGTTTCCCCCACTGACAAATCCCCCGGGACTCAGCGGTGAAATAGGGCTTATGTGTGCCAGTGCCTGCTGTTGCCCCAAGGGGGTGAGTGGTCCCAGAGCATGTGTGCTCTTGTGGGGATTCACTGCAGTTGGAACCCAAATACTCTCTTATAAACTCTTATTAGGAGGAAACAATATGATCGCACCGATAAAATTCCGCCTCATGTGCAATCGATTGAACTACATGGGATGCCAGAAGAGATCTACATTCTCTTGCAGACACATCTCATGTTCTATGTCCCAAATTCTTTTCTTGTGGGTCGTTTGCACCGTCTGGAGTTGAGGGGCTGTTCTTCGTTTGATAGACTTTTCATATTGAGCATTTGGTTCTAAGGTGATCCCGCTAATTCAGAAGACCAATATTAAAGAGAATAAACCTGTCACTTGATTGTGCCACCTTGACTTGAGGACGGCGACAAGCTAGTGGTCCAGACCTGCTGTTTCCAGCGGCTGTGTCCCTTATTGCTGTATGAAAGATGCTGGAGAGTTTTCTGTGCATATTAATGCTCAAATCTGAAGTTTTCAGCCTGTAGAGTCATTCATAGATTCAGTTTTTTCGCAAACCCGCCCTTAGCTGAGGATAGCACCGGCCACCATCCTAATATGATAAACCTGATTACTTTGAATAGGTAGAATCAATGTGAACAAACTGTTCATGGGCGGGGGCCTCAGCCTTTGGTGGGGGGAGCTAACACCTGTTCTTGAATAAGACTTGAGCAATTAAAATGCTCTAAAACTGGCTGCATCTTACAGAATATAAGGGACCCCAGCGCTGGAAACAGGCAGGCGCTGACACTTGGCTTGTGCTGTCCGCAGGCAAGGGGGATGCATCACATCTATGTGGACAGGTTCCCTTTAAGTTTAATGAGGTGGGACTTTGGTGTGGAATCCGAACTGACATGGAATGGAAACGGCCTGTCAACGATGTAGAGATGCTCGACTTTTAGCAAAAACTTTGCAATGGTCTGTCTTATGGCAACATTTATCCAACTCACCACGCCAGAGTTTTTTGGTTACTATATTGCGACTTGGAACCGCTTTTTTTGACGCCTCATATGTTTGGATCGGTTAATGAATGTTTTGTACACAACTAAACTAGGCAAATTTATATGCCAGGGAATGACACATTGTAATGCAGCCCTTCGTGCGCCCATGCTGATCCCAATGTTATCCACTGCAGCCAATCGAGCTGCCCTACTACACAATGCTATCCACTGAGCCACTGGTGCTTGCAACGTGCTAATCACTGAGCCAACCATACTTGCATTGTTATCCTGTGAGTCTCCTTGCTGTACTATTACTAACCACTGAGCCATTATGCTGCAGTGTTATCCAATGAACCACTGTGCTGCTCTATACTAGCCACTTAGCCACCATTCTGCACTATACTAACCATTGAAGTTCATTGTGTGCTGCACTATGCTAACCAGCTGAGCCATCATGCTGCACTGTTATCCAATGAAACACACCGGTTGCTCTCTATACTAACCACTATAGACCCATTATTGCTTTGTTATCCTCCACTGAGCATACACTATGCTAACCAATGAGCCACTGTGCTGCACTATACTAACCAATGAACATGTGCTGCACTATGCTAACCACTTGGTCACATAGCGTTGCATTGTTATCCACTTGGCCACGCATGCTGATTGTGTTATCAACTTGGCCACCATGCTGCATTGTTATCCATGGCCCTCCAGCTGCATTGATCCACTTGGCCCCCTTGCTGACATATGTTATCCAGCTTGGCCACCTTGCTGCATTGTTATCCACGGGCCACTCATGCTGCATTGTTATGCCACCTTAGTACGAACATGTGCATTGGTATCACTTGGCCACCGTGCTGCATTGTTATCCGACTTTAGCCACCATGCTGCCTCATTGTGATCCACTTGGGCGACAATGCTGCATTGTTTCCACTTGGCCACCATGCTGCATTGTTATCCACTTGGCCACCTTGCTGCTGTTATCCACTTGGCCAACATGCTGCATTGTTAATCCACTTGGCCACCATGCTGCATTGTTATCCACTTGGGCCACCATGCTGGCATGATGGTAACCACTGAGCCCTTGTGCTTACACAATGCTAACCACTGAGCTCCACTGTGCAGTAATGTGTAATCACTCCAGCCATGAGCATCAGGGTACATGGCTTGATCATACTTATAGAACATTTATATTTTTATACTTACTTTCAGTACGTCTGTTAATAAGGGCAGAGGCATTTGTGGGCATTGACTTTATTTCTACTTATCCTCTTTTACATGCAGTTCTTCCTCGGTTACATTGAACAGTAATGTGCACTTATAAGGGTTGAGCAAATCCTATGAGGAGTAGAACAGAACACGGACACAATCCCAAAGAAATTTCAATCCCAAGCACAAAAATGAGAACTGGTGTTTTGTCAAGAATCGAGAAGAGACTAAACAGTTTTTAGGGCCAGGCTACGGAGCGAGGGTGTGAAGCCTGTGAAATCGTGATCAGTCATAACTATCCGGGAAGCCACAATTCCCCTCCAGTGTCTCGGCGCCGGCGTCCACTCTGGTTGAAGAGTTCACCGAGAATGTGGAAACAATGCGGAAGAAACTCCTCGGAAGTTACCCAGAGGGCGCCAGAGAGGGAAGGAAAGCACGCGAGGACGGACGTAAAGAGCCCAAAAATCACGATTTGTATATCGGTTTGCCGGACTCTTCGCCTTGTTTGCAGCCGACTGGTGCTGATAAGTTTGCGATCCAGACAGAGAATACAAGGGAATTTTATTCTTTTTCCCCAAGTTTGCTTTGTTTTCTGTATTACTTATGGCGCTGGAGCATAAAGACTAGCAGCGATGTCAAGCTATAATAAGGAGAGTGGGGTGACTAGAGGGCTTTTGGGAATCTGTACATTGTTTGAACGTTGCCTGGACAGAGGAGCGAGCAGGTGGTGGTCATGTTTGTGGATCGGGGGAAACGTGCATCGGTGGCAAACAGGAGTCAAGGAGAAGGCGAGCAGATGTGAGTGTGAATGAGGAGAACCACTGGGGATTATTTAATCCTTTTTTTATTTCCTAAGCTGCAGAGTTTCTTCAGTTACATGAAGGACGAGGAGATCTGAAATATATGGAGCTCTAATATCCCCACCCTCCCACAAATACAAGAATATGGGATCTTTTACTCTGTTGGTCCCTTGGGGACAATATATAAGTAAACACTACAAGGAAAACTCAGAGTTAGTGAGTGGAATCCGGGGCCCGGGTGGACCTCATTTCTGATCTTCTGTGATGTCATCGGCTAATTAATACATAGGCTGGCAATGCTAGTTGTGTCATTTGTTAATAATTGGAAAAGGCTGCATTTCTAGTGATGTCATTGGCCTGTAATAAATGGATAGGCTGCATTTCTAGTGATGTGATTGGTCTAATACATGGATAGGCTGCAATCCTAGTGATGTTATCGGTCTAATGAATGGATAGGCTGCAATACTAGTGAAGTTATGAGTCTAATTCATGGATAGGCTGCAATCCTAGTGCTGTCATCGGTCTAATGAATGGATAGGCTGCATTCCTAGTGATGCCGTTGGTCTAATGTATGGAGCGAGGCTGCATTCCTAAGTGATGTCATCGGTCTATATGAATGGATAGGCTGGCCAATCCTTTGTGATGTTATCAGTCTAAAGTCTAGATGGATAGCTGCAATTCTTGTGCTGTTTCATCTAGGTCTATTGAATGGAAGGCTGCATTCCTGAGTGATTACGTTGGTCTATTTGAATAGAATAGGCTGCAATCCGAGTGATGGGTATCGGTCTCTACAGGAATGAGTATAGGCTGCAATCCTAGTGCTGGTCATCAGTCTAAATAAATGGATAGGCTACATGTCCTAGTGAATGTAGTCGGTCTAATAAATGGTAGTAGAGCTGGCATTTCCTAGTGATGACTAAGGTCTAGTAATAATTTGGATGTAGGGCTGCCATTCCTAGTGATGTAATCGGTCTAATAATTGGTAGGCGAGCCATTCTTTGTGATGTAACTCGGTCTAATAATTGGTTAGGCTGCATTGTCCCTAGTGATGTCCATTAGGTCTCTAATAAATGGTTAGGATTGCGCATTCATAGTGTTTGTCATGCGTTCCATCTGATAAATAGGATTAGGCTTGTTGCGTTTCCGTAGTGTCTTGTTGTTTTTTTTCATTGGTCTGTAATAAATGGATAGGCTGCAATCCTAGTGATGTCATCGTCCTCTGATAAATGGATAGGCTGCAATCCTAGTGATGTCATCGGTCTGTAATACATGGATAGGTTGCATTACTAGTGATGTAATCAGTCTCTAATACATGGATAGGCTGCAATCCTAATGATGTCATCGGTCTGTAATAAATGGATAGGCTGCATTCCTAGTGATGCCATCGGTCTAATACATGGATAGACTGCAGTCTCAGTGATGTCATCAGTCTCTAATAAATGGATAGGCTGCATTCCTAGTGATGTCATTGGTCTAATAAATGGATAGGCTGCAATCTAAGTGATGATTCATCAGTATCTTGTAAAATGGAATAGGTGCATGTCACCACTCTTCTCTAGTGAATAGATAGGGGGAATTCTCAATGCTTTTACTGGTTATTTGTCCACAGAAGTAAAATTTTAAAAATTGCATCCCCCAAAAAATAATTAAGAAAACATTTGAAATCCAAAAATCTCCAGTTTACAGTTGCATCGAAGAAATATGCAGATCAACATTAGGAGCCGGTGCCAAATATGTGTCTTGTATATACAATATAGATGAGTTTTGGACTGGGGCCGGCGAGCTGATTATGCAAATGTAAATAGATTTTCTAAGTAGCGTGCAGTTAGGAAACACAGGGGTCTAGTTAACTTTTGGTGAACAGAATATTAATTATGGTCGAGCTTGTATAATCGCTGTGGCTCCACATGATCTAGAGATATCCAGAAAGAGAGATGGACATAAGGTCTGCAGGAAATAAGTGTGAACATGCAAATGTAGATGGATGGATGAAAAGAGAGGATAGATATGAGATAGAAAATTGAAAAGAAGAGAAGAAGGGCGAGATGGATAGATAGATATGAGAAGATAGTATAGATAGATAGATAGATATGGGATAGATAGTTAGAGATAGATAGTTATGAGGATAGAGTAGATATGCTGATAGGATAGATATGAGATGATTGATTGAGATAGATAGATTGAGATAGATTGGAATAGATAGATAGATAGCATTAGACTTTGAGATTGATAGATATGAGATAGATAGATTTGGGATAGATATTTAGATATGAGATAGATAGATAGATATGAGATAGGATAGATATGAGGATAGATAGAGAGATAGAGTAGATATGAGAAAGATGGATGAGATAGATATGAGAATAGATAGATAGATAGATAGAGTAGATTGAGAAAGATAGATTGATAGATAAACTAGATATATAGATAAGAGATAGATAGATATGAGATAGATATGAGATAGATAGATAGATAGATAGATAGGATGATAGATAGAGAGATAGATAAGGGGAATAGATAGATATGGGATGAATAGTTAATGGGGATAGATAGATTGATATAGGATTAGATGATGATATGGAATAGATAGATATGAGGTTCGTATAGATAGATAGATAGATAGATAAATTTAGATATGAAGTTAGATTAAATAGATAGATAGATAGATAAATAGATAGAGATAAATAGATATGGGATCGATAGATTTGAGATAGATAAGATAGATAGATGATAGATAGATATGGGATAGATAGATATGAGATAGATAGATAGATAGATAGCTAGATAGATAGATTGGGATAGATAGACATATATGGGATATATAGATTTGAGGTAATGGATGACTAGATATATATGGGATAGGATTAGTTATGAGATATTCTAGATAGATAGATAGATAGATAGATAGATAGATAGATTTGTAAACTGATAATTAATGTTGTTTTAGCACTTATTTGGGTATAAATACCCCTTAATCACATGTATCACATTGCTTGAGAAAGGTCCTACTGTTGGACTAAAATGTTGCAAGGACAAGGGTGAAAAAATCTTATCACAAGTTTTGCATCAATCTTGGAGTGCTGCGGATTGTTTGCTATTTCTAGATAGATATGAGATGGATAGATAGATATGAGATGGATAGATAGATATGAGATAGATATGAGAGAGATAGATATGAGAGAGATAGATAGATATGAGATAGATAGATAGATAGATATGAGATATATAGATAGATATGAGATATATAGATAGATATGAGATAGATAGATAGATAGATAGATAGAAAGATATGAGATTGATAGATAAGAATATGAGATGGATAGGTTAGATATGGCCATGGATAGTAGATGATAGATAGATATGAGATGGGATAATAGATAGTGATATGAGATAGATAGATAGATAGATAGATAGATAGATAGATAGATAGATATTAGATAGATAGATAGATAGATAGATAGATAGATAGATATGAGATGGATAGATAGATATGAGATGGATAGATAGATATGAGATAGATAGATTTGAGAGAGATAGATAGATATGAGATAGATATGAGATAGATAGATATGAGATAGATAGATAGGTAGATAGATAGATATGAGAGAGATAGATAGATAGATATGAGAGAGAGATAGATTTGAGAGAGATAGATAGATATGAGATATATATGAGAGAGATAGATTTGAGAGAGATAGATAGATATGAGATAGATATGAGAGAGATAGATTTGAGAGAGATAGATAGATATGAGATAGATATGAGATAGATAGATAGATATGAGATAGATAGATAGATAGATAGATAGGTAGATAGATAGATATGAGATAGATAGATAGATAGATAGGTAGATAGATATGAGACAGAAAGATAGATAGATATATAGATAGATATGAGATAAGATGATAGATAGATATGACGATAGGGAAGCGTGCTGGTTAAAAGAAGGAATTGGGAGCTCCATGTTCCATTTAAACAGAACTAACATCCACTTAGTTATTAGGAAGTGTTATATTTATTAAAACATTGTGAGGAATGCTATACAATCCCTCACTAGAGTATATAAAAACAAACACTGTACAAGCCTTCTGCGCGTTGCGGGACCAGAACCAGCCTTCTCCTCAGAAGGATAGATAGTGTTTGATAGATAGATAGATAGATAGTTAGATATGATATAGTTAGATATGATCATGAGATATAGATAGATGGATAGAAGATAGTAGAATAGGATAGATAGAGTAATAAGATAGATAGAATAGATTATGAGATAAGACAGACAGATAGTGTGATAGATAGATATGTGATAGATAGATATGAGATAGTAGATATGTGATAGATGAAGATAGATAGATCAATAGATAGATGGATAGATAGATGGATATTTAATTGATAGATAGATTGGATAGATGATATGAGATTGTAGATATATAATAGTTTGGATTGATAAGATATGAGTTAGATATGATAGATAGAGATAAACAGACAGATAGAGAGGAGAGATAGATATGAGTAGATAGATATGAGGTTAGATAGATATATGGATAGATATGAGAATAGATAGATATGACTTAGATAGATAGATATGGGATAGATAGATAGGATAGATAGGAGATAGATAAGTATAGATAGAGATAGACTAGATATTAAATAGAGTAGATAGTATGAGATAATAGCTTATGAGATAGATTAGATATGAGATAGATAGATTAGATGATAGATATGAGTAGATAGATAGATAGATAGATAGATAGTTATATAGATAGATAAATAGATAGATAGATATGTGTGGATAGATAGATGATAGTTAGATAGATAGATAGGAGATAGATATGATAGATAGATTGATATGTGATAGATAGATAGATAGATATGAGATAGATAGATAGATAGATAATATGAGTTAGATAGATAGATAGATATGGAGATAGATAGATAGATAGATAGATAGATAGATAGATAGATAGATAGATAGATGTTGAACCTGATTGTGATACCTCAGTTTTCCTTGTGATCTGTTCTAAGATTGCAATGAAACCATTAGAAAGCAGTGAAGTAGTTGAGGTGACGCCCGGTGATTGGTGACGTCACAGCAGGTTCTCTGTATTGATGTGAGCTGGATACATAGACCGGAGAGATATGAGATTTACAGTTCTGCCCCTTTCCCAATCTTGAAACCCCATTTCCAGGTAACAGAATATTCTTAGAGCTTGCATTGATTTATGACACGGAGTCCCCCGGCTATGAAACCATTGGGGGAAAATTTCCCCCAAACACTGGGGAAAAAAAATTTAACGTGATTTTATAGATTCAAAAAAACCCATTATTGTAAATATGTGAAACGAAACCCAAAACTGGGGGACGATTTTTCCCCCGGGAACTGTTTGTTGCTTCTGTGCAACGGAATGAAAATTTGTTACAAATCTCTCTTTTGAGAAAAAGCTCTCTGCAGAAGTTGGCTAAAAGGCAAAAACCTCCCCTGAGCGCCGGGCCCCTGCCACCCAGGAACAATGGGCTGAAGAGCAGACATACCCTGACACCAGGCCCTCCCCCGGGGGGAACGATGTGAAGAGCAACATCCCCCTGAGCAGTCAGGCCCCGCCCCCCGAAAACAATAAATGAAGAGCAGACCTCCCCCTGAGCAGTCAGGCCCGCCGCCCGGGGAACGATAAATGAAGGCAGACCATCCCCCTGAGATTGGGGCCCGCCGGGGGGAAAACGATGACGAAGAGCAGACACCCCCCTGAGCAGTCAGGCCCGCCCCCCGGGGAACGATGGCTGAAGAGCAACACTCCCCCTGGCAGTGGGCCCCTGCCCCCCCGGGAAAGAGATGAAACCCAAAACCCCCCTGAGCATCACCCCTGCCCCCCGGGAACTGGCAAAGAGCACACACTCCCCTGAGCAGTCAGGCCCTGCCACCCGGAAACAAGGGTGAAGAGCAGACACTCCCCCTGAGCGTCACCCCTGCCCCCGGGGGAACAATGATGAAGCCCACACATCCCCCTGGGGTTCAGCCCGCCCCCCCGGGATCAATGGCTGAAGAGAGACACTACCCCCTGAGAGTCGGGCCCTGCCGCCCGGGGAACGATGGCTGAAGAGCAACATTTCCCCCGAGCAGTCAGGCCCTGCCGCCCAAAGAGGGACGGAAGCCCAGACACTCCCCCTGAGCAGTCAGGCCCTGCCCCCGGGAACGATGGCTGAAGAGCACACCACTACCCCTGGGTCGGGGCCCTCCACCCAGGAACAATGGCTGAAGAGCAGACATACCCCTGAGCAGTCAGGCCCTGCCGCCCGGGAACAATGATGAAGAGAAACACTACCCCTGGAAGTCGGGCCCTGCCCCCCGGGGAACGATGACTGAAGAGAGAACACCCCGAGCAGTAAGGCCCTGTCCCTGGGAACGATGGCTAAGAGCAACAACCCTGAGCACCCACCCTGCCCCCCGGGGAACATGATGAAGAGCGACACTACCCCGACTCAGGCCCTGCCCCCCGGGGGAGCGTAAAGAAGACCACACACTCCCCCTGAGCAGTCAGGCCCTCCCCCCGGGGAAAATGGGGCTGAATGAGACACACCCCTGAGCGTCAGGCCCTCCCCCCCCGGGGAAGATCTGAAGAGCGACACACCCCGAGCAGTCAGGCCCTGTCCCGGGGAAAATGAGAGAAGACGACACTCCCCCTGAGCGTCAGGCCTGTCGCCCAGGAACATGATAAAGAGCGACACTACCCCTGAGCAGTCAGGCCCTGCCGCCCGGGAACGATGACTGAAGAGCAGCACTACCCCTAGCAAAAGGGCCCTGCTGCCGGGAACGATGAGAAGACCAAACACTCCCTGACGTCAGGCTCTCCCGCCCAACGATGACTGAAACCCAACTACCCGGGGAGTTCAGGCCTGCCGCCCGGGAACGATGACTGAAGAGCGCATACCCCTGGTAGCGGCCCCTGTCGCCCGGGGAAATGATGACTGAAGAGCAGACACTACACTAGCAATCAGGCCCTGCCCCCAGGAACAATGGTGGGGAGCAGACACTACCCCCTGAGCAGCCGGGCCCTGCCACCCGGGAAGATGGTGAAGAGCAGACATCCCCCTGAGCGTCGGGCCCTGCCCCCCGGGGAAAACGATGGCTGAAGGACAGACCTCCCCCCTGAGCGTAAGGCCCTGCCCCCCGGGAACGATGGCTGAAGAGCAGACCCCCCCCTGAGCAGTCGGGCCCCTGCCCCCGGGGGAACGATGCTGAAGAACCCACATCCCCCTGACTCAGGCGCTCCCATCCGAAAACAATGACTGGAGCGGGGACACTCCCCCTAACACTCAGGCCCTGCCGCCGGGGGGAACGATGACTAAAGACAGACACTACCCCAAAGCAGTCAGGCCCTCCCCCCCAGGAACAAGACTGAAGAAAAACATACCCTGCATCACCCCTGTCCCCGGGGGAACGATGCTAAAGGGGCCCCACACACTACCCGGGTTAGTCGGGCCCGCCCCCCGGGAACGATGCGAAGGCAACATACCCTGATAGTCGGGCCCCTGCGCCCGGGAAATGTGAAAAGGGAAACTCCCCCCTAGCAGTAGGCCCTGCCGCCCAGGAACGATGACTGAAAGGGGACACTACCCCTGAGCATCGGGCCCCTGCCCCCCGGGAAAATGGGAAAAATGCTAAGAGCAACACTCCCTGAGCAGTCGCCCTTTCCCCCGGGGGAACGATGATGAAGCCCACATACCCCGAGCAGAAAGGGCCCCTGTGCCGGGAAATGAGACTGAAGAGTAAACACTGCCCCTGAAGTCAGGCCTGCCCCCCGGGAACGAGACTGAAGAACACACCCCCCCTGAGCCCCCGGGCCCTGCCCCCCCGGGAATGATGACGAAGACCACACACCCCCCTGAGCAGTAAGGCCCGCTGCCGGGGGAACGTGGTAAAAAGAGACACTACCCCAGCATGGACTGCCCCCCGGGGGAACGATGACGAAAGCAGACCTACCTTTGAGCGTCAGGCCTGCCCCCCGGGGAACGATGATGAAGAGCAGACACTACCGCGGCAGTGGGCCCTCCCGCCCGGGAAACGTAATGAAGAGCAGCACTCCCCCTGAGCAGTCAGGCCCTGCCGCCCGGGAACTGACAAAGAGCCCACCCCTGAGCAGTCAGGCCCTCCCCCCCCGGGGAACTGGCTGAAGAAAAACCAACCCCTGAGCAGTCAGGCCCTGCGCCCGGAACGATGACTGAAACCACCACTACCCTGAGCAAAGGGCCCTGTGGGGGAACGATGACTAAAGCCAACCCACTCCCCCTGAGCATAAGGCCCTGCGCCTGGGAACGTGGCTGAAGAGCACACAAACCCCTGAGCAGTCGGGGCCTCCCCCCCGGGAACGAGGACAAAGAGCAGAAAAACCCTGACAACAGGCCCCGCCCCCCGGAACGAACTGAAGAGCAACAACCCCTGAGCACCAGGCCCTGTGCCGGGGAACGATGGTGAAGAGCACACCTACCCCTGAGCAGTCAGGACCTGCCGCCCAGGAACTGACTGAAGAGCAGACACTAACCCCTGAGCAGAGGCCCCCCTGCCCCGGGAACGATGACTGAAGAGCAACATACCCCTGACATAGGCCCCCCCCCCCGGGAAAGAGATGAAGAGCAACATGCCCCTGAGGTCAGGCCCTGCCCCCGGGAACGTGACTGAAGAGCAGACACTCCCCCTGAGCAGTGGCCCCCCCGCCCGGAAAACGATGACTGGGGGAAAGAGACACTACCCCTGAGCAGTAGGCCCTGCCACCCGGAACGATGGAAGGCAGACACTACCCCTGACACCGGGCCCCCTCCCGCCCGGGAACGATACTAAAGACCCACACTCCCCCTGATAGTCAGGCCCTGCCCGCCCGGGAAGATATGAAGAGCAGACATACCCCACCCCCCAGGCCCCCGCCCGGAAACGTGACTAAAAACCCAGACATACCCCGGCGGTAAGGCTCTGCCGCCCGGGAATGATAGAAGAGCAGACACTCCCTACAATCGGCCCTGCCCCCCGGGAATGATGACTGAAGAGCGCACCCCCTGAGCAGTCAGGCCCTCCCGCCCGGGGAAAATTGACTGAAGGCAACACTACACCTGAGCAATCAGGCCCTGCCGCTCGGGAAAAAGGTGAAGAGCAGACATCCCCCGAGCAGCCAGGCCCCCTGCCCCCCGGGAAACGATGGCTGAAGAGCGAAAACCCCCCCTGAGCATCCCCCTGCTGCCGGGACATGGCTGAAGGAAGACACTCCCCCGGGGCCGGGCCCCTGCCGCCCAGGAACGGGCTGAAAGCAGACACACCCCTGAGCACTCGGGGCCCTGCCCCCCGGGAACGATGATGAAGATCACACATCCCCCCGAGCAGTAAGGCCCTGCCGCCCGGAAACGGGGGCTGAAAGCAGACACTACCCCCTGGCTGGGCCCTGCCCCCAGGAACGTTTACTGAAGCCCACACACCCCCCCTGACAGTCGGGCTGCCATCCGGGAACAATGACTGAAGAGCAGAACTACCCTGAAAACTCAGGCCCCCCCGCCCGGGAAGTGACCGAAGAGCAGACACTACCCCTAACAGTCAGCCCGCCACCCGGGGAAACAATGACTGAAGACCCAACTCCCCCTGGCATCAGGCCCGCCGCCCGGGAACGACGGCTAAGAGCAGACATACCCCTGGCAGTCACCCCGCCGCCCGGGAATGATGGAAGACCCACACTGCCCCTGAGCAGTAGGCCCTCCCCCGGGGGGAACGATATGAAGAGCAACACTACCCTGAGCAGCCAGGCCTTTCGCCCGGGAACGATGACTGAAGAGAGACACACCTCTGACATCAGGCCCTGCCGCCCGGGCGTTACTGAAAGGGGAACACACCCCGAGAAAGTCGGGCCCCTCCCCCCCGGGAAAACAATGGCTGAAGAGCAGCATACCCTGAGACCCAGGCCCCCTTCCCCCCCGGGAAAACGATGACTGAAGACGGACACCCCCCCTGAGCACCCGGGGCCTGCCCCCCAGGAACAAGGGGTGAAGAGGCAAACTCCCCCTGAGCAGTCAGGCCCCCCCGCTGGGAACGGGGGACTGAAACCACACAATCCCCCGAGCATCAGGCCCTGCTCCCCGGGAACAATGACGAAAGCAACAAATCCTGAGCGTAGGCCCGCCACCCGGGAACAATGAGAAGACGGACACTCCCCTGAAACCGGGGCCGTGCCGCCGGGAACGATGACTGAAGACCACCACTACCCCGAGCAGCGGGCCCCTGGCCCGGGAACAATGACTAAGAGCAGACACTACCCCTGATAGTCAAAACCCGCTCCCCCCGGAACGAGGGCCCTGAAGAAGGACACTCCCCCTGAGCAGTCAGGGCCCGCCCCCGGGGAACGAGACTGAGACAGACACTCCCCGAACCCAGGCCCTGCCCCCGGGAAAACAATGCTAAGAGCAGACATCCCCCTGAGCAGACAGGCCCTGCCCCCGGGGGGAAAAGAGATGAAGACCACACACTACCCCTAAGGTAAGGCCATGCCGCCCAGGAACGAGGCTAAAGAGCAGAACCTACCCCTGAGCAGTCACTCCCTGCCCCCCGGGGGGATGACTGAAGAGCAACACTCCCCCAGCAGTAGGCCCCCTGCCGCCGGAAAACGAGATAAAGGCCACACATGCCCGAGCAGTCATTCCCTTGCCGCCCGGGAAAACGATGGCTGAAGACGGGCATCCCCTAGCATCACTCCCCCCGCCCCGGGAACGATGACTAAAGGCAGACATACCCCGAGCATCCCCCCTGCCCCCCCGGGAAAACATAGAAAGCGACATCCCCCAGCTGTCGGCCCCCTGTCGCCCCGGGAACGATGACTGAAGAGCAGACCTACCCCTGAGCGCCAGGCCTGTCGCCCGGGGAAGATGACGAAGACCGACCTACCCCTGAGCGTCGGGCCCGCTGGGGGAATGATGGTAAGACCAGACACTACCCCTAGAGTCGGCCCTGTCGGGGGGGAAACAATGCGAAGAGCAGACACTGCCCCTGGCATCAGGCCCTGCCCCCCGGGGAACGAGACGAAGAGCGCACCCCCCCTGAGCATTTCGGGCCCTGCCCCCCCGGGAACGATGACTGAAGAGCAACACTACCTGAGCAGCAGGCCCTCCCACCGGGAGCGATAAATGAAGACCAGACCCCTCCCCCCTGAGCAGTCAGGCCCTCCCCGCCCGGGGAACGATGGCTGAAGAGCAGCCCTTCCCCCCTGACAGTCAGGCCCTCCCCCCGGAAGAGACTGAAGAGAGACATACCCCGACAGCCGGCCCTTTGTCGCCCGGGAAAACGTGATGAAGAGCAGCCCCTACCCTGACAGTCGGGCCCCTGTGCCCGGGGAAAACGATGGTAAAGAGCAGCCCCTCCCCCCGAGCAGTCAGGCCCTGCCGCCTGCCGTTCACCTCCTCACCTGCTCTGTTTAATTTGGTTTCTGATGAAACAGTAACAACATTGATCATATTTGTAATAGGTGGTAACGAGACAGTCTCATTGGTAACAGATGGTAACGAGGGAGTCACATTGGTAAATGGTAACAAAAAAGTCTCTTTGGGTAAATGGAAAAGAGACAGTGTCATCGGAAACAGGGGGGTAACGGACACTCATTGGTAACGGGAAACCGAGGGAGTCACATTGGTAACATGGGTAAAAAGAAAGTTCTTGGAAAACAGGGGAAACGAGACAGTAATGGGAACAGGGGAAACGAGACAGTCTCTTGGAAAAAGGGGGGGTAACGGGGGTCACATTGGTAACAGGGGGTAACAAGAACACATTGTAACATTTTGAAACGGACATCAATTGGAACAAAGGGGAAACAAGAGAGACATTGGTAACGGGTTGGTAAAAGCAGTAATTGGTAACGGTGGAAATAGACAGTCTTTGGAACAGGGTGGTAACAAGACAGTCTCATTGGTAACAGGTGGTAACAAGACAAACTCATTGGTAACAAGTGGTAACAAGACAGTCTCATTGGTAACAGGTGGTAACAAGACAAACTCATTGGTAACAGGGTAAAAAGTAGTTCATTGGTAACAGGTGGCAACAAGACAGTCTCTTGGGAAAAGGGGGTAACAAACAGTCAAAATTGGTAAAAGGTGGTACTTTGGGAACGGGGTGGTAACAAAAAAGCCCCATTAAAAAACAAGGGGAAACCCAAGCAGTCTCTTGGTAACAGGTGGTTAGGAGACAGCCTCATTGGTAACAAGTTGTAACAAGACAGTCTCATTGGTAACAGATGGTAACAAGACAATCACATTGATAACAGGTGGTAACAAGACAATCACATTATAAAAGTGGTAAAGACAGTCTTTGGAAAAAGGGTTTGGTTGGGGGAACATTCATTGGTAACAGGTGGTAACAAGACAGTCACATTGGTTCGGTGATAAAGAAGTCTCATTGGAAAACGGTGGTAACAAGACGCCCACAGGGTTCAGGGGTAACAAGACAATCTCTTGGAAACGGGTGGTAACAAATTTTACATTGGTAACAAGGGGAAACAAGACGTCCTTTGGTAACGGGTGGTTTAAAAACTCACTTTGATAACAAGTGGTTGGGGACAGTCCTTGGTAACAGGGTAACAAGCGTCCTTGGTAACGGGTGGTAACAAAAACAGTCACATTGGTAACAGGTGGTATCGAGACAGTATTATTGGTAACAGGTGGTAACAAGACAGTCACATTGGTAACAGGTGGTTAGGAGAGCATCTCCTTGGTAACAGGTGGTAGTGAGACAGTCTCATTGGTAAAAAGGGAACAAGACTTTCCATTGGAAAACAGGTGGTAAAAAGGGACATACATTGGTAACAGGTGGAAACGAAACAGTCTCATTGGTAACGGGGGTTTTATCGGACAGTTCTTTGGAACACGTGGTTAGGAGACAGCCTCATTGGTAACAGGTGGTAACAAGACAGTCACATTGGTAACAGGTGGTTAGGAGACAGCCTCATTGGTAACAAGTTGTATCAAGACAGTCACATTGGTAACAAGTGGTAACAAGACAGTCCTTTGGGTTTTATGGTTGGGAGAGGTCCTTGGTAAGGGGTAGCAAAACGTCAAATTGGAAATTTTGGTGGTAACAAGCAGTTCATTGGTAACGGGTGGTAACGGGGGACAGTCCCTTGGGGTAAAGGGGTAAAAACGTCTATTGGTAACAAGTGGTAACAAGACAGTCACATTGGTAACAGGTGGTAACAAGACAGTCTCATTAGTAACAGGTGGTTAGGAGACAGTCTCATTGGTAAAAAAGTGGTAAAAAACAGTTCATTGGAAAAACACGTTTTTGGGCATTCATTGGAACAAGTGGAACAAGACAGTCCATTGGTAACAGGGGGTTGGAGAATTAATTGGTAAAAGTGGTAACAAGACAGTTCATTGGTAACAGGTGGTAAAAAAGACAGTCTCTTTGGTAACAGGGGGTTAGGAGAAGCCCCATTGGTAACAAGTGGTAAAAGACGTCCATTGGAAACAGGTGGTAAAAAAGCATCCATTGGTAACAGGTGGAAAGGAGCGTCCTTTGGGGTAACAAGGGGTAACAAGACATAAAATTGGGTAACAGGGGGTACAAAAAGTTCATTGGTAAAGGTTTTAGGAAAGCTCATTGGTAACAATGGTAAAAAAGACGTCTCTTTTGGTAACAGGTGGAACAGGAGTACATTGGTAAAGGGGTTAGGAGACATCACTTGGTAACAGGTGGTAACAAGACAGTCACATTGGTAACAGGTGGTTAGGAGCGTCTTATTGGTAACAGGTGGTAGCAAAACAGTCCCATTGGTAACAGGTGGTAACAAGACAGTCACAATGGTAACAGGTGGATAGGAGACCGTCTAATTGGTAACAAGTGGTAACAAGACAGTCACAATGGTAACAGGTGGTTGGAAGGTCTCATTGGGAAACCCAAGGAGCGAGCAGTCTCTTTTGAAAGGGGGATAACAAAAAAACAGCAAAATGCAAACAGGGGAAACAGACAGTCAAGCGCCCTCAAAAGTTCCATCTTGGCTTTTGTCTCTCACATTTTCCTCACTTTGAGTTACATCTTTATTGCTGTTGTAATTGATTTTCTTTTTTTCTTTTTTTGTACTTTATCGGTCAACAATCAACATTATCATTTTTTTAATTCTTTCCAAGTGAAAGTGTCCAGACGTAACCTGTGGGCGGAGCTGTGTATTCTCATAAATGCTCCAATTTGAATTTTTGTGGCCTTTTTTACCATGACTTCTTAAGTTAAACATTAATGAATAGTTTTTGAGCGTTTTTTTATCGAAAAGTTGAAATCGCAAGGTTTTTATGGTGATTGAAAATTTCCAGATCATGCTAATTAAGGTTAAAATCGTGATCACCCTTTTAAAATCGCCCCTTTTTCGGCGTTTCCCTGTAATTTGGCGGCCACAAATAATTCGAATAGAGAGGGGGGAAAAGGTGTGCGACGTCATGAGGGTGTGTAGGGTTGCGATTGGCGGGAAAAATCACATGACCTCGTTTTACATAGAAAGGTTTCCTGTTCGCCCGTGTCTCTCAGCGTCCTGGGGAAAGGGAAACCTGCCCGCCTGTGGCCAAAACAGCCAGCGAAATTAGTCTATTTCTTCACAGAGAAACCTCTATTTAGCTGTGACCTTCAATTTTAGTTAGATTAGAGATTGAATTTTTTAAAATGTTGGTAAGAATTTTAAAGCAGAAATTACCGCTGAAAAGCCCGGGGGGGAGCGGGGGGGGAGGCCCCCGCGGGCGAACACAAAAGTTTTATAAAGAATATGGATAAAGTTCACCAAGACTTAGTGGACATTGCACGCAATATCTTTTTTTTTTAACTTTGCATTGAAATATTTCCGGGATTTGGGGGCAGCTGAACTTATAGGTAACATCTTTCTATAACTGCGGGTCTCTTTGTTAGCTGCAAAACTCCACTTTTATTTCAGTATAAAATTTCAGATAGGTGTTTTTTTAAAATTTTACCCATTCCCCCTGTTGATATACCCACCTTGCTTTTTAAATTACAATCCACAATTTTGTGTCAGCACGGGTTTTTGTTGCCAAAAATAGTGTATTATACAAAAACATAACAGATACTTTTTTTGACTTTTGCGCACCCATTTTGTTCATTGATGCAGCATCCCGTAAATCTTAAAACAGCAAATTTTTTAAAGTCACCACGGGGTAAATTTAAAGGTGCAAAAATACGTGTATTGTACGAAAACATAACAGATATTTTTTTTTTACTTTTCCCCAGTCCAGATTTGTTGTTAGCACCTTGCTTTAAAAATTTGAACCCAGCAATTTTGTTTTGATTGGGGATTTAGAATGCTGTGTTGCGTCTTTCAATAGAGACTTTCCAAAACTTTCCCATCCCTTCCCAAAATTTTTTATATTTCTGAACATGGGAAAAATGCGGTGGAAAGCGAGCAAAGGGGGGGGTAGACATGGAGGAGAGGTACAGAGAAGGGTTTCCTTTCCATCGGGACAACACGCATGCCAGGGATCGCATTGCAGACCGCGGGCCTGCATCGCGGTCAGGGCCCTGTGAATCTAATAACGAACATCGTCCCAATCTGCCTTCAGGTTTTTTTTCAACCTCATCTGCATTTTACCTCCCGTCCCCCCAGTCACGGCCACAAATGTCGTCATCAGAAAAAACACACATCCTCCAACATGAAGCACCCAAATGTCAATCTATAACCCACCACGTAATAATCCATTGTCTGAACCCCCTTTTTGATGACAAAATGCGGTTGGGGTCAGAAGGCATTTAAAAGATCAAGGGGATGATTTAGTCTGCTCTGACGCCCATTACGACCATCAGAGGAGGTAAAAAACCGGTCAATCGGCAAAAATCCCGGGCGGTCGGAACGCCTTGCAGTGCCCCCCTTTCTTTTAGCCCGCAGCTTCGGTCAGAAAGCAGGACGCCCAAAATCACCGTGTTGAGGAGATGTGACGACATTTCGGGCCATCTGGTCTTTTTTCCCCAGAATTTGCTTGCGAGCGCTTCATCATGGACGAGGAGAAGACGAGGGTTGTCATACGGGTCCGCCCAAAAAAAGGGGGAGGCGGTGCAAATCCGCGATATATTCCCCCACCACGGTAGCGCAAACCCCGCCCTTCTTATCGCCGTCAAAAAGGTCCCGGGCCTCTAAGCCTGGGCCTTTTTTGAGCAAGCCTCTGAAATTTACCCAGCATGTCATATGCCCGGGCCCTTTGCCTAAACGCATAATTTAAAGGCAAGAACCTTTGGGTGGTTAACCACCACCAACTTTCAGTCACATGCAGCGAATGCTGATTAAATGGAGGGAACACTTGGCCCAAAAAAAAGGGCCCGACCCACCCGGGGGGTCCAACCTGTCCACCCTTTCTTCCCCCCTCCCCGCCACCCCCCAACGTTCCCCCCCGCCCAAGTCTCTCAAGTCTGATCAGGGATCACCTCCGCTCAGCCCCCCACCTCGCCCGGTCCACCAGCACCACCAGAGACCCATCCTACCCCCCTTTTCCTTCGCCAGTTTTTACCCCCTGCACCCGTACAGGGCCAGTCAGCAGCCAGCCTTCTGCTTCCAGGTTTGGGGGGCGAAGAAACCTTAACCCAAAACCACCCCAAAACCAAAAACCTGAATGTCGGCATTGCCAGGCTTTGGCCTTGAAAGTTGCCTTCCGTCTGGTGGACCACAAAAGGGGGTTTCCCCCACGCATGGCCCCCTCCCCCGCCCCCAATACCAGATGCCAGAAAGCCGGCCCCTTCCCCGGCCAGCCACGTGTCATCTAAAATTTCAGCCGGTTGTCTGCATCTTTTTCCAAAAGTCCATCTCCCACCGACACATGGGCTATTAAGCACGCCAAGGCTGATATCTCTGTACAGCTCACTGGGGACTGGGGGGATGTCTCGGGGTGACGGGGGCTCCAGGCTCGGCGCACCCTTCAAAACGAAGGATGGTGCAGGGCTCTTTCCCCCCAAGGTCCTCTGGTGGCATCACGTGCCCGGAAAACCAGGCCTGTTGAAATTAATCTGCC
Source organism: Phyllomedusa bahiana (assembly GCA_025379985.1). Classification (NCBI taxonomy): domain Eukaryota; kingdom Metazoa; phylum Chordata; class Amphibia; order Anura; family Hylidae; genus Phyllomedusa; species Phyllomedusa bahiana. The sequence continues at coordinate 27,019 of JAODAL010004475.1, read as the reverse complement.
TTGGAGACCGCCCCACACAGGTCAGGAGCTGTGGACGGCTCTAAGCAATGATACCGAGCGCTGGCTGGGTGACAAGAACCTTGTGCCAGGCAAGTGGTGTGCAATAAACGGGCCGAAATCTGCTGGCCGCCCATAAGATCGGTAGGTCTGGAGCACATCCCTTGCCTGGCACATTGTCATGAACCTTGGTCGTCCAAATTCTAAAGAGCTTACCCGGGCTGGACAGCCTGCTGAAGAAGGCTCTGAGGTCTGAGTTCGCACTTCCGACCGTTCGCTCACCCTCGCTTCGTCCCGCTTGCAGCGTCAGCTCGCCTCCCCGTCAACCGTCTCATTTTGACGTGGCAACACGCTGGGAATTCCACCTACAGTTCACAACAAGGGCTCCACGATTGTGGCAGCAGCGCAATGCCATAACGCCAGTACGAAGTGACACATGCCTGACAAGCAGCGGCTACGCGACCTCGGGTGTTGAACCACCGAGAGGTGGAGGCAGGTGAAAGCAGCTCTGCACCATCCTTGCCAGTTTTGAAAAGCCACCAAAATGGTCAGTGCGGACAATGCCCTTTTCAGCATGAGCATCTGTGGTGATCTTAGTTTCTGAACGATCGTTGGAGCACCTGAAACAACAGTCCCTTTCAGCGACGGAGAGGAGACGACACAGATACGGACACCGGACCTTTCTCTCCGTCAAAATTCCACAAGGCCCGACAGTTTTCCACAATTTCATCGGTCCTTCATTAGGTCAGTGGTTTTCGGGTCCAGATCTAGTGCAAGGTGGCGGCTCAGCTCTCAGTGCATCATCTCAGGCAAGACTAGGGCTGTGTTGAAGCTGAGCCGGAAGGTGCAGCCCGGAGGAGGTGGAGGATTCCTAGACACCGATGTTACCGCCGTCCCTGCCTTGAAAAGAGGTAGGCGCGAATATTGAGGTGGAGGAGAAGATGAGGAAGATCAGTTTGCTAGTGCCCCTCGACCCAGAGGCTTGGGAAATCAAGGCTCCATCTCTCACATGAGTCTTGGATGCTCCATTTTCTCCAACATGATCCACGCAATTACGGCCAACAAAATGAACAACAGTTACTGGGTGGCCACCCTTCCTGATTCCCCGTACAAAAAAAAAAATCAGCACTTTCCTTCCACCCACCCAAATAGTAAGTAAAATGCAGAATGGAACCTTGCTGATTGATCAACTGGAGAACATCGCTGTGTCTGCTTCACGTTTTCCCAAATGTCACGGTGGAACAACATCAGCGACGTGACAGCAGTAGAGTGCCAATAGGCATAGCGCAGCAGCAGGCAAGGTGGCAGAAGTCCTAATGGGTGACCTCTTGCAATCTTTGTTGCCACCTCACCAACGCATGCAAATGCAGGGCACACATCCAACAACAGAATCATCTTAAGATCAGGGTGCACGACTATCCTGCTTCTCACACCGGATTGTTTTTGCATTGTGTTCCGGACCAATAGACTTCTGGGTATCCAAAATGGACGAATGGCCCGAAGCTGGCCACGTCACGCCCATAGAGGTGTTGTCCTGCCCCAGCCAGCCGCGCATATCTGAGCGACCTTCAGCACAGCTTGAGGAGTCATTACAGACAAACGCATCCGGCTTTCCACAGATAAGTGGATCGTTTTGGACTTTCATCAAGAGAATCAGGGCATGGTTTCTCTGATGATGTTTGGCCCCAATTGCCGAGGTCACCGATTAGTTGTGCCGGTCTAACTTCCACCATCCTTTTCAAACAAAATGGTCCCTTGAAACTTTTTTTTAAAATGATCATTTTCTTACTGCAATTTTTATTCACTTTCCAACAGTTCATTTTTGGCTGGTTTTGCTGTGAGGAGACTGTAAAAGAGACAGCAAGGTTTCCATGACAACACCGTATTTATTTCCAATTACTCACTTTATGTTAAGAAGTTTTCGCATTGTCCAATAGTTATGATGTCATGTTGCTGTGATATACAGCTATAATTTATGGTCCTTTGGAACAGAAATGGCTTCTAAGTTGGCGATTTCTTTTACTCCCACACAATTTTAATAGTGTCTGAGAATTCATATTAAAAAGTATTTTGGGTCATGTAGCAGTGAGATACAGCAATAATCATAGTCCCTTTGGAACAGAAAGTGGCTTCTAAGTGACATTTCCTCCTCAACAATTTTTTAACAGGGGCTGAGAAGTCCATTTTTATCAATTTTTTGGGTCGTCTTCTTCTTGAAAGCAGCAATACTAACAGGTCCTATTATAAAAAAATTTGTTCTAACAGACATTTGTTCTATCACAATTGATCAAATGGCTCTAGGGTCATGCTTGAATTTTGGGGGCATTTTGCTTTGAAATGCAGCAAATACTACAGTCCTATTCGAAAAAAAAAATGTTGTTTCTAATAGACATTTGTTCTTTCACAATTGTCAAAAGTGGCTCCATGGTCATGCTTGAATTTGTGGGCATTTGCCTTGACATGCAGCTATACTAGAGGTCCTATCTAAAAAAAAGGTTTTGTTATCTTCTACAGACATTTGTTCTTCACAATGTCCAAAGTGGCTCAAGGGTCCTGCTTTGAATTTTTGGGGCCATTTTGCTGTGACTGCAGCTATACTAACAGTCCTATTCTTAAAAAATGTTGTTTCTAACAGACATTTGTTCTCTCAATTGTCGCAAATGGCTCAAGGGTCATGCTTTGAAATTTTTGGGGCATTTTGCTGTGACATGCAAGCTATACTAGAGGTCCATTCTAACAAATGTTGTTTCTAACAGACATTTGTTCTTCACAATTGTCCAAAGTGCTCAAGGGTCATGCTTTGAATTTTTGGGGCATTTTGCTGTGACATGCAGCTATACACAGGTCCTATTCTAAAAAATTTAGTTCTTCTAACAGACATTTGTTCTTCACAATTAATCAAGAGTGGCTCAAGGGTGATGGTGCTCTCAGAAACAGGAATAGTAGGACACTGTAATGACCCATATTGCAAAAAGGACCTTGTTTTGCAAGCTCTTTAACATAGCTATCAATCCCTGTATTGAGACAACCCATTTAATACAATGAAAAGAAATAGAAACAAAGACCATGCGTGGATTCCATCCTTTTAATATAATGTTTTTTCTAGAATTAAAGTACTCAAAATTTTGCCATGTACAAAATAGCTGTTAAAAAATTCTACTGAATTGTACAAGGTAAGGTACAGAAAACTTGACCAGATTAGGTTATTCAAGGAACATGGAGTATGAGCACGGATTACAGAGAACAGAAGTACAGAGACCATTTCCTCAAGCACATTGAGTAAAAATGCGAAAAAGAATGCCAAGATAAAGGCACCATGTGGTAACAGTGAGCGTTAAACACCATTATTTCCAATAGAAGCTCACTTGGTCACACACATACGGAGGGACACAGCGCTACCCAGGTATTGACTGTGTACGAGGAAGGCTGGAGTTCTCACAACTTTTCCTTTTTCTTTCGCACTCTGCTTCAGCACGACAGTTTTCGTTTGCTGCGTCATCAGGCATTTTAAAAACCTGCGGTTAATAGATGACACGCAGCCTGGGCTCTCACCCGCACCCACTGTAACTCCGGCCCAGGGTCATAGCTGTGGCTCAGGACAGGTATAAGTCAATGTCCAGTGAAACTAAAACTGGTGTTGAAAGACTCCTTTCCGGCACTTTTTTAAATGTGGGGTCATGCAGGTTTGGGGCTCATGCTGAGGCCCAGGACATGGATATTCGTATCTCCAGGTTACAAGTAAGAAGATGGTTCAAAGATCATACTTGCCTTCTGGCACTTTTCAATTTGTGGTTGTATGCAGGATTACGGGTCACTAGTGTACAAACAGGGATAGTAAAGGTCTGTTACTTTTTTTTCTGTGACTTTTAAACCTAAGTGTTGTTGCCTAAGATGTTAGCACCGTATCCATTTGACTGTGTGGATGTTAATTTCAAGCTCTCCAGCCTTGTTTGGGTTTAATAATGAATGTGATTGTTGCTCCACCCATAGACTTTAATGTCATCACATCGCATCATAAACGATGACGCTCACGCTATCGAAAAACCTTATCGATAGCGGCCAACTAACCGACATATCGACGATCATCGATAGCCCAACCATCACTCAACACTAGTAAGGACGTCATTCCATTTATTCTGAAAATCTTCAGTGTATACAAATTTTGGCACCTTTCTAATCCTTAGTCCCCGCGGGTTCATCTGTTTCTCCATATATTTTCTAAGGGAGTTGTTGTCCCACTATACCTTCAGCTCTTGTATTTTACTTTTTTCAAGGGTTTTAAACAATGTATGTATATTTTCCTCAGTCATTTGAGCTTCCTCTTGATTACTAAACACCTATGCCAGCTTTGCTGCACGATCCATGATAGTTCAGTGATCTTAAAGACGTTTGATTAAAAGCAACACTTGTCCTGTAAATAAGCAATAATTTTCACCGAGCTTTAACCCCTTCATTCATACGTCCAGGTCGTGTGGGGGTTCACGCCCCTGGAAGTATCGCGGATCTAAAGCAGAGTTCACGCGATCGGCGCGGGGTGTAAGCTGTATATTACAGCTCACATCCGCATTGTCGCCCCGACCCGCGATCACTCTGGGGGTGGAGGGGGGGTTGGGGGTGGTTAACCCCTTAATATCGCGACCATCGGGTCGCAAATAACTAAGAGAAGACCGCAGGAGGGAGATTGCTCCTCCTGCGTCTCTGTCAGGCGACAGCAGCGCACTATCGTGCGGCTGCTGTGTGCTGACAGACCAGCATGGAAGGCATAGAATGCCTTCCCGGATTGTTGTGACGTCACGATGCCCGGCCGTACCCGAGGCATAAGCCGGCATCGGACTGAAGTTTGTCATAGAACCCAGTACACAGCCACAGGCTCGATACTGATTCCTATTGAAGAGGGATTCTGAAGAGCTCACATTCAAATCCCCTAGTGGTAAAAGTAAAGTAAAAATTTGAAAAAAGTAAAAAAAAAAGTAAAAAAGTGGAAAAACTTAGTAAACACAACACGAAAAATAAAATAAAAAAAACAACGTACACCGCCCTTTTCCCCGCACAATCGCCCAAAAAAAGATCAAAAATAAATAATGTACCCATATTTTGGTATCGCCGCATGGTTATACGACCTGAACCCATAAATCCTGTCATATTAATTTTACCCGTACGGTGAACGCCATACAAAAAAAAAAAAAAGCAATCACAAAATTAAGATTTTTTTGTTCATCCTCCCGGCAGCACATAAAATGAATAAAAGTGATCAAAAACTCCTATAAATGCCAACGTTGTAACAATCAAAACGTCAGTTCCTCCTGCAAAAAAAAAAAAGTCCTAACACAGCTCTGTATACGGAAAAATAAAAAAGTTATGGCTCTCAGAAGATAGCGATGCATAAATATTCTTTTATTCACTAAAAAAAGTGCTTCAACATAAAAAAACTATATAAATTGGGTATCGCCATAATCATATCGACCCACAAGATAAAGCTAACTTATAACGGATTCTTGCACAGTGGACGCTGTAAAAATAAAAATAAAAAACCTTACTAGGATTGCAGTATTCTTACCTCTTCCTACCAAAAAAAAACGGATTAAAACTGATCAAAAAAGTCTTGTCCCCACCCAAAAATGATACCAATAAAAACGACAACTCATCCGGCAAAAAAACAAGCCTGTACACAGCTCCATACAACCAGAAAAAAAAAAAAAGTTATCTCCCCAGACAAGCGATGCAAAAAGTGTTTTCCTGTTTGAATAAAAGTGTTTTTATTGTATAAAAGCAGTAAAAAAAAAAAAAAAAAAATTGGGTATGCTGTAATCGTATCACCTGCTGAGTAAAGCTAGCATGTAAATAACTAACGCAGATAGACCGACATAAAAAATAAAAATAAAAAACACTACCAGGAATCTGTATTTTGTTTCAAAACGCCTCACAAAACTTAATAAAAATGTGAAAAAAAGTGTTGTAAGCACCCCATAATGTACCAATAAAAGCATCAATTCAGCCCGCAAGAAACAAGGCCCTACAACAGCTCTCACACAGCAAAATAAAAAAGTTATGACTGTCCGAAAAGGGACAACAAAAAAATAAACAATTTTGAATAGACCAACAGTATATCTATTGTGAAAAAGTAAAATGAAACATAAAAATCTTAATAAAAATTTTATAAACCATTGCAATTGTACCGACCCCCCATAGAAAAAGAATATCACATCAGTTACACTGCACGGCGCGAACGCTGTAAAAATTGAAGCCCAAAAAACAAAGGTGGAACTGCGTTATCCTCCCCATTTTCATGCCCAATGCTAAAAAAAAAAACGATGGAACACCTGTTGTGCCCAAAAAATGCACAATACACCCCTATATGGATCCATGATGGTGGTGAATCTAAAAATGGGGTCGACATCTATAAGATTTCACCTGTTCTAGGTTCTTTGATGAACTTTTGCAAATGCAAACAACCCCACCAAAATCTGTGATCCAAAAGCCAAAATAGCGTCTCCCCCGCCATTGTACACCCCTGCCATGCGCCCCAAAACAGACAAGTTTACAACCCACATGGTAAGGTAATGCCGAACTTGGAAGAAATTGCGTAAAAACAAAGTTTTGGGGTTCTTTTTACAGATTTCCTTGGAAATATGAAACAATTTTAAGCTAAAATTGCAATATTATTGGAAACATTTTTTTTTAATTTCACAGCCTAATGCTAAAAAAAATTTGTTGAAAACACCAGCAGGTCGATATACTCACTACACACCTGTATATATACCTTACAGGGGTGTAGTTTCCAATATGGGGTCTTTTTAGTGGTGTTTATTAAGTTTTTTAAACACCTTAGGGAGTCCCTCAAACCTGAATGGCGCCTAAATAAAATTGCATTGAAAATGAACCCCAGAGTCCAGTAGGTGCTCCTTCTATTCTGGAGCTTTATACTTGAGCCAAATAAAGCACTAGGTGCCCACATATGGGATATCTCAATAAATGGCAGACTGGGGAAAATTATAATACGTTGCATTTACCATGGTCGACATTTACCAAATACCGTGAATAAAGATAAATACTGCCAAATCTGCAAAAAATAGTGAAATTGACATTTCACCTCCACTTTGCTTTAAATTTCGTGAAATACCTAAAGGGTATCAAACTTCCTAAACACAGATTGTAAATACTGTAAGGGTTCTAGTTTCTTAGAAGGCGATCATTTATGGGGTATCTAAATCATACAGGCCCCTCAAAGCCACTCAGAACTGGAATGTCCCTAAAAAAATGTATATATCAAATTTTCTTGAAAATGTGAGAAAATTACTACTTCAGATTTCTAAGCGCTCTAATGTCATAATAAAATAAGAACAGTTAAAAATTTTTATTTAGCCAACCTATAGTGGTACATATGGGAGATTCTAGTTATAAACAATTTGTATGAATAAATATCTGTCTTTCACGCGAAATTTTGGAACTTTCAAATCACAACATTTTTTCAAATGTTCAATGAATTTGATATTTTTCACAAACAACAAGGATTGTATGGATAAAAATTTCTTACTAACTATAAAGCAGAATGTGTCCACGAGAAAACATTCTTTGAATCACATGGATATGTAATAGTGTCAAAACAGTTATTCTCACATAAAGTGACACATGTCATGATTACAAATAGGGCTGTGTCAGGAAGGCAAAACTGCATGGTCTTAAGGGGTAAATATAAATCCAAAGGATATATATAGTTCTATCTCCAGTGGATAAATTCAGGGAATTTACACAAGCAATGACTGGCTTCTGAAAATTCAAACAAAGAAATCCATGCTGCTTACCCCTTACTCTTCAATCCACGGCTTGGAGTTCAATTTTGCAAATCCTAGCTCGGTTTAGATGTAAGACAGATGACCCGCACGGAGAGCTGCTAGTCCTGGCTCAAATCCAATGCACAACCTCCCATCAAGTAGGATGATCCAGCGGTATTCCATCCATACGTCTTTATTCACATAACTATTACAAACCGACATGTAAAAAGATTGGTGTTTGTAACGTTACGCTAACGCATTTTTCCGACCACTTCCCCGGGTCCTTGATCACAGCATACCATGCTACCTTAAAACAACACACTTATAACTATTTTAAAACATATGTCATAAGTCACATAGGTTTAGTTCCTTGGGGAGTTTCCCTTCTTCATTCAGAATAGTCAGGGTCATTAACCCCCAACATGCAAACTTCATCCGCACAGGTATATAACTATAACAGCTAATAAGCCAAGATCACATGCATATATAAAAGCTAATAAGCTCAGATCACATACATATATTATGCAATGGGGCAAAAATATAACGTCTACTGAACATTTGTTTTAAACAGTTAAAAATCATTAAATCTCAACGTGCAAACTATCTACCAGCACAGACATATAATATTTAATAACTACTATTCAGAAATATAGCTAAGGTTAAATACATAGTTGAATGAGGGAACTAAAGATACAACATATACCAAACATATGATTATCATAAAATAAGGGTATCAAAACACCACGTGGGGACTCCAGTGGTACTGGATTTAATGATTTTTAACTGTTCAAAACAAATATTCAGTAGACGTTATAGTTTTGCCCCATCGCTTAATATATGTATGTGATCTTAGTTTAGTAGCTGTTATAGTTATATACCTGTGCGGATGGGAAGTTTGCATGTTGGGGGTTATTGACCCCTGACTATCCGAATTGAACGAAGGGAAACTCCCAAGAACTAACCCATGTGACTTAATGACGTATGTTTTAAATTAGTATAAGTGTGTTTGTTTTAAGGTAGCTAGTAAGCTGTGATCAAGGACCCGGAGTGGTCGGAAACGCGTTAGTGTAGAGTTTACAACACAATCTTTTACACTGTCCTGTTTGTAATACTTATGTGAATAAAGACGTATGGATGGAATACCGTTGGATCATCCTTCTTTATGGGAGTTTGTGCACTAAAAAATAAATAAATAAAGGAATGAGAATTGCAGACTAAACTTTTGTGTAGCTTACTATACTAAAGGTAACATCTAACATGTAAAAATAATTTTTACCATATAAAAGGTGTCCATAGTAGTTTATTATTGATTTTTTTTCCGTTAGTTGAAATAAATTGCATTGCGTCACATAAGACAGAAGTCTACACTACACAAATTAAATGATTTGAACTTTCCTTCAGAATTCTGACAAGTTTTGTTTATAGTTATTCTAAGTAGAATCTTGTATTTTCCAAGCCATATCATAGACATTGCAGACATTTTTAAAATTGTTCACACTAATGGGTAAAACAGAATTTCCTACTGGTAGGAAAAATAACTCCTGTTTAAACATTCATATTCCTTTAATTATGTTTGGGATCCATTTCCAAATAATTTCGCAAGAGTAACTTAAGTAACGACTGCAGTCTAAACAGAAATCTTATTAATTGTCTAGCTAAAAGGGAGTTATCTGCCTAACTTAAAGAGAACCTGTCACATAGTTTTTGCCCCCCTTGCTGATGACAGAACAAGCTAGTAACAGACCTGCTGTTTCCAGCGCTGGGTCCCTTATCTGTAAGATGTGTAGTTTCGTTTATTTAATGCTCAAATCTGCCAGTTTTTTTCAGCCAGAAGAGTTATTCGAAGAGTCATTCAAAAGTCAGTTTTTTTCAAACCCCGCCATCTGAGGCTAGCCCCCGCCCACTCTCCAACTGATAAACCTATTACTTTGAATAGGTAGAGTCATGAGAATAACTGCAGTAGGTGACTATCCTTTGGTGGGCGGGCTAACACCTGCTCATCGAATAAGATTTGAAGGGTAAAAGCTCTAAAACTAACGCAACATACAGAATTAAAGGGGCACAGTGCAGAAACAGCAACGTCTGACACAACTTGTGCTGCCTCAGCAAGGGGGGGCCACAACCTATGTGACAGGTTCCCTTTAAACATGTAGGCAAAGGTAAGTAAAGACTATTACCAAATAAGTTGCTTTGATTTTGCTTTGTTTAGTAGGTAGAGATTTTATCTCCTGCTTGTGTACACAATCTTCCCTAGGTTAATGAACACCTCTCTCTGTTCTCATTGTATGACCATGGTGACGTCATTCCTTGCAATGTGTTAAACAGTATAACAAAATCTTGTTTATTAAAGTTACTGACAAATTTCTTAAGCCTTTAGAGCTCTATAGCCTTCTGCCTTACTAATTACATTGTCCCTGTAACAGGCTCAGATGGATAAAAGCCAGCTATATGGGGTCAATGATGCTATGTTACTGACACTGACAGAAGCTGCTAAAATAGATGATATGCGGCTATGTATGGGTAGACTTTTCTGGAACTGCTATAGACTTGATGGGTGGCCATTCCTAAATTCCAGAAAGCTCTTAGAAAGATCTCTAGAGGGGTTAACAACCTGGTACTTCAGGAAAGCAGGGGGTATGGATTGCTGCCTGCAGTTTGGAGCAACAGAGGAGCCGGTGAAAGGTAGCTCTTACCCTCTAGGCTTTAAAGAAGCTGGAACCAGTAGGAGACTGGTTTAAGGGGGTTATTGTTTTGTGGGGCTGGGCGATAGGCCCAGACCACAGGTAGACAGGGTCTCTATTTAGGTGACAAGATGCTTTATTTTGTTCTGTTTGCTGTGCTGTCATATGCTTGACCAATAAAGCTGATTGAGGCCAGTTGGACTAAACCGTGTGGTCTGTGTGACATCTGTGCAATAACCGTCTCACAGAGCTAATGAGCTAATGACCCCTGGTCTGTACAAGATGATGGTGTTACAAATGGTGGTGGATGCAGGCAAGTTTGGTGTATTATTGGCATGAACTGGGCATAATTGCCACAGGAATTGGCGCAGTAAGTGGTGCACAAAATGGTGTATGTGGAAGCATACATAAGGACTGCCCGCAGCAAAATTTAAAGGGCAGGAAACCCAACCACTGGGTGTGCACTAAAGTGAATTAGAGTTCTGTGGAGCAAGGGTTGTCTCTAACAAGGCAGAGACACACCCGCAAACAGACATGGGCAGATTTATCAAAGGAGTTGCGCCAGAATTCTGGCTCAATTTGAGCCAAATATAATGTCTTACAAGCTGTTCACCACATTTACTATGTGTTTTTAGACAGTTTCAGATGCTCCTGCGCCTCATCCGCCAAAGGGGACGTGGCCTCATAAAAAATGATGTGGTTTCGCTTGGGAAAGGGGCGTGGCTTACATGTGCCAAATATGCTCCAGAATTTTGTCGTAGATTCTGGCATAAAAGTAAGCCAACTTATAGGTGGTACAAACTTAGACTAGACAATTCTAACCTGCACCAGATTTACTAACACTATGATGAATGTGGCGCATTGTAAGACAGTCTAATTTTACATTGTCTAAGAGTAAGACACTATTGCTAAATCTGCCCCACTGTATGATTGTTAGGGTAGGAGGCCGAACAGAGAGAACATCTCAGAATAAAATAGATTCAGCTGCTTAAAAGAGACTGTTGGTACTAAAAAAATTGCCATGGAGGAGCTCCTCAGCCAAGTGGTGCAAATGATACAGCAAACTTAGCAAATGGCTGCCATCCAGCAAGAGGAAAGTAAGAAGCTCCAAGCACAGATTGAGCCAGAAGCTGGAGGCAATAAAAGTGATTGCTAACCAGAGACAGTGGTCTGGAAAAAGTGAACTCAACACAATCCAAACAGCCTTGCTGGCTCCAAGTGGACTTCTGCATGAAGGAATGTCTGGTTGCCAGGCTGTGTCATCCTCCCAAGTGGATGCCATTTCCCAGCAAAACATAGGCACCCAGAGGCATGGATCCAGTGATTGTAAGGGGCAACCAGGCTCTGCGGCAGAGAGTGGCTGCTGCTGTTCAGTGAGAGGAGCCGTGCTGGAGGTGTTATAGAGCAAGGAGCTGTGAGCCTAAATGTCTCCTGTCTAAGAGGATTCCACAGACGTTATAGCCCCAATCCCTGGAGTTTCATATGGGTGGAGCCCCACCCTTGGCTAACATAGGCAGTCAGAGAGATGTCCAAAATATACCAAGAACTGGGTAAAGACTATACTGTTGCCAATGAACACAGTTTTATTTAGGAAATGTAAATCATTTTTGTGAGGACCTGGGTGGGCTAGAAGGAGGCCCAGATAAGCTGTCAGGCCAGAAAAAGGGTCCTTAGGGTGTTGAGACTGTTACATGTGGGCTTGAAAGGGTCTGAGGGCGGGTTTTTTTTTACTGGTGGTTGCTGGGGGGCTGTGATTTGTATTTTTGTCCTGAAAATAACGCAGGGGGTTGAATCCTCTAAGACTACAGCATAGCAGTGGGGTGAAATTTCAGGTCAGACATGCCGGGGTGTTTTACGCAATGGGGATTTTTGTTTGTGGTAACCTGCAGAATGATTTTGACTGGTCCTAGTGAAGCTAAGGGGGTTGCTAGTAGCAACCAGGTGTTGTCCCCCCTTCTTGGTAAAAATGTGGTGCATGAAGGGGAAAAGGAGAACCAGAAAAATGATTGCCCTGCTGCTATATGTGAAGTGTGTAAGTGGTTTCCAGCTGGTAAATGTGTCTTCCATTGACCCCAGCATACTGTGTGATCATGATGGTAACGTCCAATGCCCCTTGTGTTAATGGTGGACAACAGTACAAGTAGCACAGGTGAGGTATGTCCTGTGGTGGATAGCCACCAGTCATGTTCTGCTCCTGTTGGTCCCAGAGAGGTGCTTGTATGTTCTAGTATGCACACGACAAGTGTGTTGCCTGAAAGGAAAAAGGCAAACCGTAAATCTGATTACTCTCCTGCAAGGTGTGAGGAGATAAGTACAAAGAGGGTATGCTCAGACTCTACTGAGGTGCATGCATGCATGGATGAAGCCTTTAGATAGTGATGAAGATTGTTAAGATAGAAGTGATTAAATGAACTGTCCTTCATGGACCTGCCAGCAAAGTCAATAAATGTGAGAGGGAACTGCATACATAATAGTAAACAATGCAATGGTGTGAGAGACATCCTTGATCTCACTGATGAGGTTTGCTGTAAAAATGTCAATCAGGGGAATGTATTGATATGCATAAGGTGTGCTACCAGAAAAAGGAGTGTAATTTAAATTAATTTTTTGAAAAGGGGTGGCTATCACATTTGGGGCCATGATTTTGGTGGTCAGTCCCAAATGTAACGCGCAGTACTTTGAACTTTTGAAAGAAAAACATGGAAAAATTTTTGATGGGTTTAAGACCCGGGGGAAATTTTAAAAAAGGGTTGGACTTGAAAGAAAGGAATATAGTTAGCAGAGCAACTGCGGAACACTGTAGCACTTGGATATTGTGGGACAGAGTCTGTTTTAGACCGACACTATTCGAGTCAATATTTTTGTATCAATTTGAAAATTGTGAGGTATGGGACACATTAAAAAGATATAGATGGGTTTATGAAAACTTTAACAGTTAAAATCTTTATCTTTGCATGTAAATGAAAATTTAAATACTGGGGAAATCTAGGTCTGGATCCCTCTTTTCTATAGCTCTTTGAATCTATTGTTATTTTAACAATCAGTCTTTGACAATTGGAGAGAATTGTTTGATTTGGACCCCTTCTAATATGCATTTGTTTGGTTCACATAAAACAAATAATTTAGCTTGTAAATGAACTTAGAAACATGTTTATAAAGAGCTATGGTAAGCATATACGTTTTTTTGCTGCGCACGACAGAGACCAATTTTAATTGAAGGGTTAAACCTTTGGACATAACATTCCTGTGAGTGCCCCTTTTCAACTCAGTGTGCAAAAGCCCTTAGGCTATGTCTACACTGCAGTGGACAAAAAACGACCTGAAAACCGAATGACAAAAAAACTTCATGAAACTAGTTTTTTGCCCACTGCCTTCAAAACAGCTAAAAAAACCCTTTCGTTTTTTGGTGCCTTTTTTTTTTTTTGGAGCGTTTTTTAAAGCGCTTTATGGGTGTCTTTGCTCGTTTAATGCACAAATTAAGCCGGGGGATGTAAATACACCCACAGGGGAGCTAAATGTTTAAGTTTTCCCTTTTTTTAGATCACTTACCCATGTGAGCACTTGTCCTTTGTGTGCTGTCGTGCTACTACTTTATTAATTTTTCAACCAGTTTCCCTTCACCAAAATCCACAAAAACCCACATTATCTTTGATACAGAAAGATAACTTAAATTACGTCAAAATCTGTAAAAAAAAGGGGATTTTAGCGCCTTTTCCCAAAAAATGCTTTATTGCGCCAAATTCCGTAAAAAAAAAATATTTTTGGTGTCAGAAGCGTGATCATTTATTAGGCCCAACTTTTTTAAAAATTAAACTAAGCCCCAAATCCGTCAAAAAACGATTCTGGCGCCGAAAAATCCTAAAAAATTTTTTTATTTGTTAAAAAAGCCGATCACTTTATTTGCCCCAAAAATTTTGTAAAGAAAACGGTTTTTAGCCCCAAAACTATAAAAAACGGTTCTTGCGCCAAAATCCGTAAAAAACTTTTTTTGGCGCAAAGCGAGAGACGTTTTAAACGCCAAAATCAGTAAAAAAAAATATTTTTTTGTGCCAAAACCCGAAAAAAAAAACGGAAAATTTTTGCCCCCAAAATCCGTAAAAAAAAAATATTTTTGGGTCAAGGCGAGAAAAACGTTATTGCCCCAAAATCTTAAAAAAAATTTATTTTATTCAAAAAAAAAAAAAGGATTCTGGCGCCAAATCCGTAAAAAAAAAACGATCTGGCCCAAAACCGTAAAAAAATTTTTTTAGTCAAGTAAAAAACTTATTGCCCCAAAATTTAAAAAAAAAAAAAAAAAAAAAAAAAAAAAAAAAAAAAAAAAAAAAAAAAAAAGTTTAGCATCAAAATCTGTAAAAAAAAATGGTTTGGTCCCCAAAAGTAAAAAAACGTATTTTTAGCGAAAAAAATATGAATTGCGCAAAAATCTTAGCGATCAAAGCATGATCATTTTATTACAAAAGGCAATAAAGGACACATCAGACACTTGTAAGGGTTTGGGTAAATATAAACCCTTTTTTTACACCCACTATAGGGGGGACTTGGGGCTCCTGGGAGGGTTTTCATTGAAAAAAACGCAGCGAAACGCCCAAAAAACACGCAAAAGATTTCCCCGTTTACATAGCTCCTGTATAAAATTTTTTGCCCGGCCTGGCTTTTTTTAGAGCAGTTGCAAAATACGAAGATAAAAAAAACGGGCCCGAAAAAAAGGAAGCCCCATTAGACGCAGGATGGTTTACATTTGGGGGTCTATAGGAGTGATTACAGTATTTTTTTCCCGCTTTTTTTGAAAAAGAAAAACCCGAAAAAAAATGACGTTTTTTTTTGTTCATGTAGACATAGCCTTTTGGCTAAAAATTTCAGTCCGCAAAAAGAAATGTTTTTCTCTAAAATTTTTGCATTTGCTACAGTAAGAGCTCATGCACACAACCATATTATGGCTCTGCAGAAGTTGTTCAGAGTTGTACATGTGTATGCCCTAAATAGAATGCAGGTTTTTTTAAATTTTAAAAAAAAACATGTCCATTGTTCTTTGTATTTATAGACGATTTTCCCAAAAAGCAAAGTCCTTGGAAAAATACGCAAAAATACAAGGGTTTTAGTAGCACCGAATAGGTAGGGTCAAGCTTAAAGGGTTTTTTCCATCTGGCTTGTTCACAAAGCCTGCTCTTCACACCCAGTTTCAGGCTCCCACTTACTGTTTGGGCTGTGAAATGGTTCTAAAAACATGATTGGCATTCCTTTGCTATCCCCCAGCTGAGTTGTTGATAGACTTTGGTAATAGATGGGTTTTAACAGCATAGCAGAAGGCTACAGAGCTCTAAAGGGTTAAAGCTCATAATCTCCTGTTCTGTTGATAAGATGTAATAACCATTGTAATGATACTTAATAGAACCAGGGATCTTTCATAGATTTTTTAAAAAATTAAAAATAAAAAATTAATAAATTTAAATGTTAAGGACTAGCCCACAGTCTTTTTATGTCTCCTTGTGTTGTTTGGGGTATGGATGTACATCTGACATGGTTTTTGGCAGTATGTCTGTGGGACAGGAATCTCCTTCACCATTCACACATAGGCCCAAGTATGAAAATGTCTATCTAAAAATCCTTTTTTGCCCCTAGAACCAAACAAGCACCTGTCTTCAAGGGGGTACATGGCCTAACTGCCACCCACCCCCGTCCCTCCCTACTTTGGGGTGCTGCCCAGATGGCGACCCCCCAACGGCGACGTCCCACCTTTCTAAATGCAGGGCCATCAGGAAAAAAAGCAAGGTCAAACAGTCCGGTCGGTAAAGGTCAAAAAGCCAAAGCCCAATCAAAACGAAGAAAAACAGGGGAAAAAGCCCAAAGGGGCAAATGAAGGGGGAACAAAGTACATAAAGTAGGACAAAGCGGTCAAGGGCCGAGGTCAATAACAAAGGAAACAAAACCCAAAAATCACAGGGGAAAACGGGGAAACCTTTTCACAGGCAAGGCCCCGAGAGGTCCGAGCCAGTTTTAAAAGGTTTTCCAGGACAAAACCCCCCCTACAGCTGATTGGTCGGCGCCGGGCCCCCTGATTGGGCCCGACGAACACCCCTTTTGGGGGAGGCTGAGAGCTTTCCCCTCCTGAGCTTCAAAGCAGCACCTCTCCCCGGGGTGGGTCCAGACAGAGGGTTTAAAACAGAAGGATGCCGCCCGGACTAGACACACCCCTTTCATTTTATATATTTCCTCAAAAAATGGAGGGGCACTATGATTATTTTTTAGGGGGAACAAAGGGTTTTAGACTACACAGTTTCAACATGTGGTCCATAGTCTCCTAGTGTCAACTCAACTTTCTTTCTCCTCTGGTGCCGTTGTATCCTATTATTCCTACTTGAAAAAGATATTCCACAGTACACCAATAGCATGGTACATATATTTATTTCTAGGGTCTTTCATGCCCTTTCCACTTGAGCACCCACTACCCCACGGTATGCGTGACCTTCACTATTTATACTGTTATTTCTACTTGATGCTTGTCTTGACTTCTCTAAGTCTTTTATTAGAAAAGGCACAGACCTCTCTCTCAACTGTCTGTGATCTAACAACATCCACTTACTAACTCCTTCTCCTGATTTTCTAAGGGGTTTGTATCTTCCTGTTCCTTCTGATCTGAAAATTTCCGACTCCATGCCTACTAAAAAAAAACAGAGGGAAAGCACCATCCACCAGGGGTTTTTAAGGAAAGAAGGGAAACCAAACCTAGAAAACTTTCTGTAAACAAACAGGTGATAAGAATTACTTTAACAATGAAATGAAGCAAAATCAGAACATCAATTTTTTTGGTGATAATCTCTATTTACCTTTTAAAAAACTTTTAAAAACTATCAAAATTTGGGAAAAACCCTTTTAAATACTTTTGATACAATGTTGTAAGGGCAAGGAAATGCTTCTTTTTTGCAACATTTTTACAATATATTGTATGAACTCCTTCTTTACTTCACCCTATGATTATTCAGTCTAAAGAAATGCTGTGGGAACAGAACAATAATTCCCAATGATTTCTTTTAATGATGTGTCCCTGTGTTATGTGCATGAGACAAAGTCATCTATTAATTTCTGGTGTCAGCTTCTTGTGACTTTTGGAAAATCCCTAGCCTTACTTGCTGGGTAGTAGTAAATCATAGATCTTGACTTAAGATTATGAGCCATATAACATACTATTTTGTAAAATTTGTAAAAACCATATCATGTATGTTAACTGCCAGGTCATATACAGAAAGCACTGGTTAGTATTACCTGACCAGTAGCTATGTGTACATGAGTTTGAAATAAACTACAGTATATGATTGTATTTGGTATTCTGTATAGTTTATGATGAAAAGCAAATGTAAATTAAGTTCTTTGTATATAAAAAAAAACATACAATGAATTAGAAAATCTGGTATAACATTGGTTCAGAGACCAGGTGTTACAACCGGGATACCAATGGTGTTGGGGTCAGGTCTATCTATATGTCACGGGTATGGCCGGTAGGATGACCCTGGTCCCGGATGTCCAGAGACACCTTTGAATGTCCCCAACTACCCGCCCCCACGTGGCACCTGACAATGATGACAGACAACCAAGCTTCGGGGATAGTTGTTGCTCTTTTACTTAGCAGGACGAGGTAATACAGATGTACAGTTATAATGATAATAATAGTGAACTTCACAAACAATTCAGTGGCTGATATAGGAGATATCCAAGTAATCAGGTGATGGAGTAGTTAGATAACCGTCTCTTTTGCTAGCTTGTAGGTACTTGGGTAGTTTACTATATATGATACTAATGATGGCCTGCATCCAGGGGGCTGTGCGTCAACGACTGGGTACACATAAATACAGAAGCAGGGGACTGTGACGGGAGACCCTCAAGTTTTAACAGTCCAGCTATGGGTTCTTTCTAAAATCCGTGTCCCACCGACTTACTTGAGAACTGTGTACATACTGATCCCAGGCTTATGGATGAACAGGTCTTTAGTATTTGGTAGTAGCAGGCTGGGGATTCAGAGGAAAATGCTCTCTGCGAAAGTACTTGATCGTAGGAAAAGAGGTATTCAGTAGTACAGCATGAGGCTAAGACTTCTCTTGGTATTGCTGGAGGAAATGGTATATTTTACAGCTAACGCACTGAGTTGTATTCAGCCGCTGTGCTAGGAGCACACTCTGCAGCATCCAGCCAACGGTTCTAACTGAACTTTTTCTCCAGGCCCAAACAGGAGAGCCTGATTGGTTCTGGAGGTCACCTGAGTATAACGGACATTCCTGTACATTTAAGACACATTCATAATGACTCAAAAAAAACAGGGATCTATGGGAAATGTAGTTTTCTAAAGCATCCACAAAATGGCCATAGTTTGCAAACTCCAAATATATGTGTGCTGGCTTTTATAAAATGGAGAAAGAGATGGGGAAATATCTCATATGTAAATGTCCATTATTACTACAGCCTGCAAGGACTATTAAAGGGAAAGGGACGAGCAGTACCGGGGCATTACATAAGTATATGATTGTATTTGGTATTCCGTATAGTTTATGATGAAAAGCAAATGTAAATTAAGTTCTTTGTATATAAAAAAAACATACAATAAGTTAGAAAATCTGGTATAACATTGGTTCAGAGACCAGGGATAACTTGCCACAGTGACAGAATTGCTGGAATACAGAATACTAGATATTCAGCGACAAGATAGGTAAAGGTAAAAGTGCCCATACACTTCTATTTGGCCAATACCTATTCCTCCAAACTCCCCCATACACATGCACACTCAACTGTGCATGTTGCCAACAGGAAGTTGGGTAGCCTAGATGTGGATTAGCCCCATTAAAAACTGCTATGAAATTTACTAAGCCTTACTGCCCAAATCTCAGTTCTCCTTTTGCTCAAATCTCATGTTTTTGCCTCCTAAGTGTATGAAAACTGTCTAGGTGTAAATCTCACTCTGTTCTCCATAACAACCAATCAGGTTGCTGTGGGCAACAGAGTGAGTTTTAGACCAAGACAGTTTTCATACATGTGGCCCCAAGAGTCCCTGAAGAAAAAAAGCTTTAAAGGGTCAATGAGTAGTCATTGAACAGAAAAGGACAACTGAACAGAATGACACTACAGAAGTAATAAATGTCAGATAGACACATGATTCAGCGCATTCTCTGGGTATGTTCACACGGCATGATGAATGCATTTTTCGGATCCAAAACGAATTCAAAAGCGCTGCGTCAATCACATCTAAAACGCATCCAACATGCAATTGCAGGAATGCAGCCCTATGGTTTTAAATAGGGCGTCTACTGCGTCTTTCAGATCAAGAATTAACATGACAATTCTTTGAACGGATCTGAAAGACACATCAGAGAGACACATGTAATCACACATCGCCAATCACTCGTCTGAGCGCCGATGCGTGTTTTACATTGAAAGCAATGTAAAATCACAATGCACATTGTTAGATGTATGTATGGGTCTGTTTAGGATCTGAAACAAGCATCTAAATACATATACAAACACAGAGTCAACACGCCGTGTGAACAGATCCTTAGTGCACATAAGAATTTCGCTTTTACCGTCTTTTTTATTTTCATGCCTTTTTGACCTTTTACTATTCATTTTTTCTTTAGTGTCCAAGTTGACACTGAACAAAAGTGAAATATGAGGCAATGAATGACAATTTGGCACAAGATACGCTTACTGCACATTAACCCCTATATCATATTATGGTAATGTCATACAGTATATACACTTGTCTCAGATCAGGTAATAGTTTGTTGTAACTAGGTGCCTGCTTATAGACATTTGTCCTAAGGAAAATGAGTTTAAAAAAAATGTATTGCATAATGGAATTGGAATACCAAAGGAAAATTTGCACAGGGCTCCATGGAACCTCACGCCAGTCCTATTTGCACTGCAGCCTTCAGTGGGTTGTCTCTTAATAAGGACCCCATTTTCTGGAATAAATTTTAACCAGCTGATGTGATATCACAAGAGTCTTGTAATGCTTTTTGGAGGATCACAGTGAGTCCTTTCAGTTCTGCCTGTATTGAAGCTCTTAATAAACATGTGGTGTCCTCTTTTAGAGTGTTTATTGACTAAAGGTAACAGGATGAGTTCAGATCAAAATACACAAGAGACATCAGTATTATTTCCATAGGTCACTACACTCAGGATGCTTTAATTTCTGGAATACAGAAGTATGATCACACAAGAAACCTTTAACACCTGTTTATTTAGTATCACCACTATTGTTGAGCAAAAACCTCCCTCTCCTTCATGGTTCATTTCTGCAACTGTGGGCTGATTATCCACGTGTGGCTGTGCCGAAGACAGGCAAGACTTTGCCAGAAACTGACATGGCCATTATGCAACATTTTGCACTGTATCTACCAGAACTGAGGGCAAAAATCTGGTGCACAGTTTTGGTGCAAAGTACAGAATCCAATAATCTAAAAAAGCAAGACAAGTGCCCTGTGCCAAATTTATTAAACAGCACAAGCCTCTGTAATAAATCTTACACATGTTTATACAACCTAACTTTACACTGTCTACCTTTAGGACAGCAATAGTATACAGAAGTTTACATACACAATCTAAAATGACACATAGGCATGTTTTTATCACTATCTGACATGAAATAAGAATAAACATTATCAGTTTTAGGTCGATTAGGATTACCAAAATGATTTCTATTTGCCAAATGCCAGAATAATGAGAGAGAACATTTTTTAAAGCATTTTTATTACTTTTTGCAAACTCAAAAGTTTAAATACATTTCATTAGTATTTGGTAGCATTGCTGTTAAATAGTGTTGAGCGATTATTATCAACAAAGTTGAAATCGACACGGTTTTTATGTTGATCGGATTTTTTCGATCACGCGATAATTTAGGTGAAAATCTGCGCATAATCTCTTAATATTGCGCCATTTTCAGCGCTTCCTGTCATTTTAGCGGCCAGCAAATCAGCTTACAGAATAGAGCAGGGTAAGCTGGGTGTGCGACGTCATGACTGGGATGTGTATGGTTGCGATTGGCTAGAAAAATCACATGGCCTCATTTTACATAGAACAGCCCTTCATGCTCATGATCAGTGTGTTTCTGTGTCTAATAAGAGCAGGACGTGTGCTCGGTCTCTCTCAAAACAGCTCAGCGAAACTGTTCTATTTGTTCACAAAGACATCTATGCTTTTAGCTGTGAACATTAGAACTTAGGTAGATTAGAGATTTGCAGATTTTAGTTACTCAGGCTGAGAATTTTAAAGGAGCATCTAGCGCTGTAAAAGCCCCGGGAAAGGGGGGTGGGGGTCGGGGCTGCGAGCGAACACAGACAGACAGACAGGCTCTTTAGAGGAGAGTGGTATTGTGAGCCCAGACTGTGTTAGAGTTTTGACCCAGCATTGCAATGGGTTTTTTATTAACACTTTTTGGCCTGTTTTTTTTGTGAAATATAACTTGTATGTTGTTTCAGCCTGCACTTAAAATTTGAATACAGCAATTTTGTAGTCACCGCAGTGTATTTGATAGGTGCAAACTCCACTTTTTTTACCCGTATACATTTCAGATGGTGTTTTTTTTCACTTTGGCGCGGGCCAGCTTTGTTTTTCATAGAGCCACCTTGCATTTAAAATTTTGGAATACAGCAATTTTGTAGTACCGCGGGTATTTGATAGGTGCAATACGCCACTTTTTTATCCGTATACATTTCAAAAGGGGTTTTTTTTTTCACTTTGAGGCGGGCCCAGCTTTGTCCAAGAGCCCCCTTGCACTTAAATTTGAATACAGCAATTTTGTAGTCACGGGGTGTATTTGAAGGTGAAAAAAAATCCCTTTTATTATCTGATACATTTCAGATAGGTGTTTTTTTTACTTTGACGCGGGCCAGCTTTTTTTTCATAGACCCACCTTGCATTTAAAATTTTGAATACAGCAAATTTTGTCGTCACCGCGTCTTACCTCCTCATCCTCCCAGTCACGGCCACAAATGTCGTCATCGCATATCAGCATTTTGTTTAAAATGAAGCGAAGGCCCCAAATGTAACTCGTGTACCCCCCTGTGGATAATCCATTTTTTAAAACCCCTTTTTATACAAAAGCGGTTGGGGGAGAAGGCATGTTAAAAGATCAAGAGGCCAAGGAGGATGATTTTTTCTGCTCTGACGCCCAGTTATGATGCCCATCAGAGGAGGAGAAGGAAGCGGTCAATCGGCAAAAATCCCCGGGGGGGGTTGGCAAAACCCTTTCAGTTCCCCCTTTTTTAGCCCCAGCTCTGGAGCAAAAGTCAGGCGACGAAGTCACCTGTGTTGGAAAAGATGATGATGACGACATTGGGATCCAACGTGGTCTTTTCACAGAATTTCTTGCGAGCGGGTTCATACTGGGCAGGGGAATTGGGGGTAGTGTCAGTAGGGTTTTCCCCCTCAAAAAGTAGAGGGCGGTCGCAAAATCCGCTATGATGACTCCCCAGCCCCGGTCGCCGGAAACCCCCCTCCTCGCTTTTTCGCCGTCAAAAAGGCCGGACCTCTCCAGCCTGGGCCTTTTTGAGCAAGCCTCTGATTCACCCAGCGAGGTCATATGCCGCCTTTGCCGAAAAACGCATCAGTAGAGGAAAAGATCTTAGGTGTTTAACCACCACCAACTTTGTCTAGTCACATGCAGCGAATACATGAGTTAAAAATGGAGGCAACGCTTGGCCAAAAAAAGGCCACACCGATGGACGGGCTCCAGCCACGTCACACCCTCTGTCTCCCCCTCCTCCTCCTCTCCGCCACCACCAAGTGTTGTTCACCCTCCCCAAATGTCTCTCAGAGTCATGATCAGGGATCAGCCTCCATTTTCAGCCTCCACCGTCGCCCGAGTACCCCCAGCACCACCAGAGACCCATCCTACACCTTCTCCTTTCGCCAGTTTGACGACCTGCATGCCGTACAGGGCCCAAAGTCTAGCAGCCAGCCTTCTGTCTTCCAGGTTTGGGAGCAGAAGAAACACTTTAACCCAAACCATCCCAAAGCCAAAAGCCTGAATGTCAACATTGCCAGGTTTTTGGGCCCCTTGGAAATGTTGCCTTTCCGTCGGGGTGGACACAGATGGGTTCCGCCACGTCAGGGGCCCTTTCCTGCCCCCAATACCAGATGCCGAGCAGGCATTTCTTTGCCAGAAAAAGCGTCTTGCCTGGTCAGCCACGTGTCATCAAAAATTTCAAGTGCATTGTCTGTATCTGTGCCCGGGAAAAAGTCCATTTGACCACCGACACATGGACTAGTAAGCACGGCAAGGCCATTTATATCTCTGTGAAAAGCTCACTGGGTGAGCTGGGTGGATGTCTCTGGTGGTTACGGGGCTCTCAGGCTCGGCGCACGCTCTTCAAAACGCAGGGTTGGTGCAGGGCTCTTTCCCCAAGGTCCTCTGGTGGCATCACGTGTCCAGAGAAACCGGGCCGTGTTGAAATTAATCTGTCTTGGAGACCGCCCCACACACAGGTCAGGAGTGTGGACGGCTCTCCGCAACCGGGGGACCGAGCGCGGGCCCTGGGTGACAAGAACCCTCGTGCCAGGCAAGGTGGGGTGGCGATAATGGTCCGAAACTGCTGGCCGCCCTTAAGATCGGGAGGCTGGAGCAATTTCCCTTGCCTGGCACATGTCATGAACCTCGTCGTCCAGAAATTCTAAAGCGCTACCCGGGTCTGGATGCCCCGTTGAGGAAGGCTCGAGGTCTGAGTTCGCATTCCGGGCCTTTCGCACCCTGCTTCGTCCCGGCTGGCTGCGTTACAGTGTCAGCTTGGCCCCCAGTCAACTGTCTCATTGTTGACGTTGGCAACATGCTGGAATTCCACTCTCCACATGCTCCCGCATTGATTGTTGGCAGCAGCGCAATGCCATTACGCAGTCGAATGGACACATGGCCTGACAAGCAGCGGTGCGGACCTCTCGGTGTTTAGCCACCCAAAAGTGGAGGCAGGTGAAAAGGAGCTCTGCACCATCCTTGCCAGTTTTGAAGCAGCCACCAAAATGGTCAGTGCGGACAATGCCCTTGTCAGCATGGCATTGTGGTGATCTTAGTTCTGGAACGATCGTTGGACACTCTGAAAACATCAGGTCCCGCCAGCGACGGAGGAGGAGACAGGCACAGATGCAGACACGGAGCCTTTCTCTCCGTCGAATCCACAAGGCCCGAAAGTTTCACAATTTTATCGGTCTTCATTAGGCAGTGATTCGGGGTCCAGGGCTAGTGCAAGGCGGCGCATCAGCTCTCAGGTGCATCATCTGAGGCAAGTCAGGGCTGTGTTGAAGCCGTGCCGGAGGAAGAGGAGGAGGAGGAGGTATTCCTGGTCACCGTCATTACCGACGTCCCTGCCTTGGAAAGAGGTTGGCGCGAATTTGAGGTGGAGGAGGAAGATGAGGAAGATCAGTTTGCTAGTGCCCCTCGACCCAGAGGCTTGGGAAATCAAGGCTCCATCTCTCACATGAGTGCTTAGATGCTCCATTTCCTACAACATGATCCTCGCATTAAGGCCATCAAAATGATCAACAGTTACTGGGTGGCACCCTTCTGGACCCCCGGGTACAAAAAAAAACTCAGCATTTTCCCTTTCCAACCACGCAAAATAGAGGGTAAAATGCGGGGAAATGAATGACCTTGCTGATTGATCAACTGGAGACATCTGTTTGTCTGCTTCACGTTCTTCAAATGTCCGGTTGGAACAACGTCGCGAAGTGACAGCAGTAGAGTGCCAAGTAGCCGCAGGGCAGCAGCAGCAGGCAAGGTGGCAGAAGCCTAATGGGTGACCGCTGGCAATCTTTATTTTCCACCTCACTAACGCATGCAGGGCACACATACAACACACAGAGACCAGCTTAAGATCATGGTGCACGACTATTTGCGTCTCAACACCAATGTTTTTGGATGTGTTCTGGACCCAATCGACTTCTGTGTATCCAAAATGGATGAATGCCCCGAGCTCGCTCCCCATGCCATAGAGGTGTTTTCTGCCCACAGCCCAGCGTCATATCTGAGCGGACCTTCAGCACAGCTGGAGGAGTCATTAACAGAAAAAACGCATCTGGCTTTCCACATTAAATGTGGATCGTTTGACTTCATTCAAGTGAATCAGGCATGGATCTCTGATGATGTTGTGGCCCCCCCCAAATTTCCGAGGTTTACGATTAGTTCCCGGTTTAAATTCACTTTCCTCTTCAAACGAAATGGTCCTTTTGAAAAATGTTTTTTAAAAATGATCATTTCCTCTGCAATTTTTTTCCATTTCCCAAAAAGATCATTTTCTGGTTTTGCGGTGTGGAAACTGTAAAAAGCCCCAAAGGGTTTCATGACAAAACCGATTCTATTTATACTTTATCTTTAGAATTTTTTTGCATTGTCAAGGGTTTTGATCATGTTTTTTGTGGGGGTCAGCTTAAAATTTATGACATTTGAACGAAATGGGCTTCTAATGGCATTTCTCCCAAAATTTTTTTAATATGGCTGAGAAGTCATATTTAAAATTTTTTGGGGGCGCAAGTTGCTGTGAGATCACTATAATATGGTTTTGGAAAAGAAATGTGGCTTCTAAGTGGGATTTTCCCTCAAAATTTTTTTTCAGTGGCTCAGAATCATTTTTTTGGGTCAGCTGTTTGAATGCAGCAATACAAGGGCCATTCTAAAAAATTTTGGTTTTTAACAGATATTTGTTTTCACAATTGTCAAAAGTGGCTCAAGGGGTTTTTTTTTGAATTTTTGGGGGGGATTTTGCTTTTAAATGCAGTAAAACTATAGGGCTATTTAAAAAATGTGGGTTTTTAACAGACATTTGTTGTTTACAATTGTCAAAATGGCTCAAGGGTGTTTGGGGCGTCAAAAACAGGAAAAGGTTGGAACTGTTAAAGGACAAATATTTTCAAAAAAGACTTTTTTTTTGCAAAACTTTTAAAAAACTAGCAATCCCTGTAGTGGACAACCCCTTTAATACAATTTAAAAAAAAGAAACAAAGGGCGTGGTGGGGTTCCATCCTATTTTAAAAATGTGTTTTCTAGAATTTAAAATACTAAAAAAACTGGGATTACAAAATAGCTTATACAAATATTCCTCTGAAAGTACAAGGGAGGCAGGAAATTAACAGGTAGGTTACCCCGGACAGGGCTATCAATGTCCTTTTTAACAAAAAAGGTGGTTAAAGACTCCCTTTTTTTTCGGAAATTTTTAAATTGGGGGGCATGCAGGTTTTGGGGGTCATGATGTGGGCCGGAAAAGGGTTTGTCAATGTCATTGAAACTAAAATGGTGGTTTTTAAAGAAACCCCTTTTTCTTGCCTTTTTTTTTTGGGTCAGCGGTTTAATGGGGAATGGGAAGAAAACTTAGTCAAATGTCCCGTTCAACTAAAATGGGTGGGTTTAAAGCTCCTTTTTCCCCGGGGACTTTTTAAAATTTTGGGTCGGACAGGTTTAATGGTCATACTGCGGTCCAGGAAGGGAAAGTCAATGTCCCGTTTTTAACTAAAAAGGTCGTTGAAAGACTCCCTTTTCCCAGCACTTTTTATTGTGGGGCAGACGGTTTATGGTCATACTGTGGTACGGAAGGTATGTCAATG